>JAHBBA010001031.1:0-115524 GCA_018806925.1 Skeletonema costatum | reverse complement strand
CAGAGAGTCATTCCCTGTCACACGATGCTGTAGCAACGCTGAGTAGTTTCAAGTCTACTTCTACTTCTCTCCTATCGTTGCCACCAGGGACATTGCTTCTTGCTCACCACGGTTCTGGTGATGGAATTCTTGATGGAGATGGGAGATGCACTGGGTACAGCTGACAGAGACGATCTTGGCGCACTGATGGAAATTTAGGTGGAGTCAATCTTGGAGAAGCTGACGAAAGTCGGCTCGGAGAAGCTGATGGAGGCGGAGGTACCGTGAAGGAAGAGCTGAGGGCATAACAGGCGGACTAATGATGGAGCGCAGCTTGGTGCAACTGATGATTTCGCCTGATTGATTGCTCTGCTAGACTTCAACACGCTGAATATGATGGAAGCTGGCTTTCTCTGCTAACCGTAACGTGATGCCTCTGTGAGCGAGGAATTAGTGGCAAAGGATGCCTTCGAAAGGGGAGTAATCTCCAAATCTGAGTGCTTGTTGGAGTGAGTTTTGTTGTATCACTCTCGTCGACTGTACATCGAGACCTCTGTTTGAATGAACTTTGATTCAAGTTCTAATGCAATGATACACATAAGCACTTTGACTTGATATGGAACCTGTGCGAGATTAACCTACTTACTATTACTATGTCTATGTTATTGGCTCTCTCTTCTTGGTAGCAGCTTGGTAGAAGTAGAAGCGTCTAAGTCTAAACACTATGTCTGTGCTTGAGACTCGTTCTGTGCTTGAGACTCGCTACCCCTCTCCTTTCATGAGCCTAATGACGGCATGAACGGCTAGTGACGGCATGAACGGCACGAGCGATAATAACAGCGTACAAAGTTTCGTACTCAGAATTATAGCTCCTTTTTGCCAAAAAAAATGTGTGTCGCACCGGGGTAATTTAACGTAGGTATCGCTAAACTCTTTCTCATAAAAAAATAATGGGCTACTAGAAGCTGTTGATTGTCATATTCACAGCGTGAGATACGATATTGTGCTAGAGTAGCGCTGGCAGCCGTCCCAAATTGGACTTCATCAGGTCACCTACGACGATGTAGCGACGCCGATACGTCGAAAAAAATGCTTGAGCCGTGTAAAAGATGCTTCTATACTATCATGGCCAACTATTATGGGTCCCTAGAAGCTGTTGATTGTCATATTAACAGCGTGAGAGCCGATTTGGTGTTATAGTAGGGGGGCGTTTCATAAATTTGGTTAATCTGGGGTTAATTGTTTGTACCGATTCCTACGTAGAAAAGGCGTTGCCAGAGTGTGACGTATCGGTTCTCAAATTTTTTGAGGAGGACGATGGACAGACGAAATCCCCACTCTGCTCGACAAAGAAAAGTTGTCGATGGCAAGCACATCGGGAATAAGTCAGCCGGCCTTGCTGTTCAAAAGTATTGAAAATTACTAGCGTTTCAAAAGAATGCAAGACCGTAGTCACCTCTCAAATACCTTGTGGGAGGTGACTCGAAGGCCGATTTTCGAAAATTCCCCGGAGGTGCGAGAATTTTTAGTAAGCAACAACCATCGCGATGATGAAAATTGTGCTGCTACGGAATGAGACCCTCCACACAATACGATTGACTCCTCTCCCCTAATAAACCGACCGGATCCCCTCTATAGGTTGCTTACAACGCTGCTGTCCGTTGCCGGAGTCGTAATCGCCCCAGAACTCAATGATAACACTCCGAACACCATGTCGGGGTCGGTCGGATCGGCACAACATTATGGGATAGAACTCAATTATTGGAATGTAATATATGCACACAGCAATCAACCTTGCATCATCCGCTTCATATAGGTCATAGGCGTTGGAAGTTGTGCGGTTTGGGGTTGTTACTGCAAAGAGCGGCGTGATAATGAAGCATCTCTGATAAAAATATTCAATACAAAATCTCAAAAATCATGCATTATTGCACAATTTATTGAAGGGGTGCGTATAATACTCAAAAGAGCCACATCTATTGATGCTGGAAACTATAATGGATGTAGGGTTTCATTGGTATTGGATATAAGTGGCAATAACCTTGGCATCGGCTGGTTATATATCGCGGGAGGAATAGTAAAAAATCATCGATTTTCATGCGGCATCGTTCGTTATGCAGAGATGAGCAGCACTATCCGGAATTCAATGCGCAAACTCGCTTTGTATATGGTCTGACTAGAGGTGATTATCTTTATATCATTGGTGTAGAAGGGAAGAAGGAGGTATATGCAATCCTACCCTCTCCACTAGCATGGAAGAGAACTCAACGCATGCCGACATATTCGTGCACTTTGGGACAATGACGGGTCCTATAACCCCAATCAAGCACAGGGCATCCTTCATTAGGTTATATACAATGATGTGAAGCAGCAATTGCCGGTGTGTAGACTATAATGGAAGCAATGTAGTCCCAAAACATAAAATTTCGATTATTTTGGAGAGCCAAAATTGGCACCAATATTTGCAATTATTGAAAAGGAAAGTCAATACATAATACATGGCTGCGCGCAAACATCGCCTCTATATATGAGTCGAGAGATATTGTTGTTTTGGTGCTAATATATGATCATTCCATCATGGTATTGTAGAAGATATGAGCAAAATTGCATGATAGTCGACTTGGACGTCATGCATCAATCACAAGATATTACTCCGCGACAAAGACCCTATCAAACATTACAGCCGTTACGCATCGCCCCTATCGACCAGTATAAGGAGTGCATGCCTTGGGTTGGGTCTAAAGTGTTTAGAGCGGGCTGTAATGCTCCAATTTTATGGTGTTGGCATGTTATAGCAGCCACTTGTCAGCTCACCTGCACATGATTATGGGGCAACAGAACGACTTCAGAGACCAAACTATTGTCAATTACCAATGTATATGTACTCCTTATGAGTTCCATGTATATATTTCATCATGTGACTGATATTATCTGTGGTAGGCGATGATATATGGGCACACATCCCATGGTTTTAGGCATTTTTAGCTCGTTAGATGGCCAACGCCGCCTGCTAAAAAAGCCCCCAAACCCCAGCGCGTGGAGGAGAAGGAGGCTCCGCGCGCTCAGAAAAAAATCCCCACAATCACGCCAGATGAGGCTAAAGATTCGGAACTCTAAAATCAGATACCATTAAGGTTATTTCTCGTAGATAATGATTCCCACGTTGATTTGTGAGAAAGCGCCATATGTGTGTGAGAAAAATACCTTAACCCTAATGGTATTTTCAACCCCCTTTTAAGGATATTGCAGGCTACTTTAGCACACACACGAAGATGGTTTTCTTACTTCCAGACCTTAGATGAGAAAGCAGCAAAGAAGCTAAAAAACGGGACCGGTATTGTATTCGTGTGAAAGGTACATACAGAGACATATCATTCGTTTCAAAAGCTCACTCTGATACCAAACGCAAGATTGACCAAGAAAGGAAGCATGAGCATGACGAAGCAGGGGAATGATCATTGCGTTCGGAGTGATGGCATGCTCCACAAACTTTTAGTTTTTTGAACGTCAACATCAACATCATCCTCTTCATATTTATATATTTTACGTTATTGTTATCTCTATTTTTCAAAGACTAAGAAATAATTCACATTCACTCTAGTCGACCTCCTCATGGAGCCATCAGATCAGTCCCAACGAGCGTCATCACCTGCAGATGTTGACTCGGTGCGCAAGAAATTGCAGGCATGTAGGAAGAGTGGGGAGAAGAGGAAGAAGAATGTAAAGTCTCAGAAGAATAGGAAACAATATGAAAAGAGGAAGAGGAAGTCAAAGTCGACGCAGGCTGCAGTGAAACCCGAGGCGCCTCTGTCGTTTCCAGATCATATTGCTCTGTAGGAGTGGGGCAATCCAGCATGAGGGAGGATGTTGTCATGGCGGATGAAAATCAAGAGTTGAAGAGCGGTGATGGGGCGCCTTTGTGTCAGAGCCTGCCAGCAGCGCATGCGGAGGGGATGTTCATCATTACTAATTTCCCCCTAATTTCACTGCCCCCTTCTTCACACATGCACGCCCGTGGTGCTCCCTTTATAAACCAATCCGACTTTTCCTCCAAACGCTTTGACACTTGATCGAACACACTCTCAAATATGAACGCATCATGTTCGGACTGTGGAGCCGTTGGGTCCTTCGATGGCCCTTCTCTTCCTCCCTTCTCCGATATCCTTATCCTTCCCACTCTTCATCAACGCCCCCCACTCCATTCCCCACCCGGCTCCCCACCTCGCAATTGTGTGTCTCTAGTTTGATGGTTGGCGCAATTTTTGTGATACCGGGTAGGATCCTCCTACACAATAAATAATTAATTACATGGTATTTTCATCGAGGTATGTGGTAAAAATTGTATTTTTTGTGGCGCGAATTTATCGACCGACTACTACTGTACTAAACCACCACGATAATAATTATTTGGGCAAACCCAGCACATTGACACCTTCATAAAGAGTAATATTAACATGTTGCAGCGTTTGGTGGTCATAACTGCGATGTAGGGTGCGTAATAACAGTGCTGCAATAGGCCATGTCAAAAATATTTCCCGGTGCACCATGGCACCAAAATCTTAAACGACAAAGAGATACTATCATGGCCAACTATTATGGGTCCCTAGAAGCTGTTGATTGTCATATTAACAGCGTGAGAGCCGATTTGGTGTTATAGTGTTGCTGGCGGCCATCCCAAATTGGACTTCATCGGGTCACCTACGACGCTATAGCATGGCCGATACACAAATAAAGTGCTTGAGTAGTGGAATTTACCCTTCTATATTTTCGTTACCAACCTTTAATGGGCCACTAGAAGCAATGCATTGCTCCATTCGCAGTGTTAGATACGATATGGTGCTATAGTGTTGCTCGCGGCCATACCAAATTGGGCCTCATCAGGTCACCTACGACGCTGTAGCATGGCCGATACACATATAGAGAGCTTAAGTAGTGGAACATATCCTTCTCTACTATCGTAACCAACGTTAATAAGACACTGGAAGGAGTGCATTGCTCCATTCGCTGCGTGAGTTACGATATATGTCTAGAGTGTTGCTGGCGGCCATCCCAAATAGGACCTCATCAGGTCACCTACGACGTTGTAGCTTGGCCGATACACTTATGAAGAGATTGAGTAGTGGAATATATCCTTCTATACTATTGTGACCAATAATAATGGGCCACTAGAAGCAGAACGATCTCCACACACCCTCTCGTCTCTCGAACGAACAGGGATGGGAATGTGAAAATGATAGGTACATTTATCGTTATCGTTAGAGTTTAAACTAGTACTACATCACAATTCCTAGATTCATCCTGTACTGTCTAGAATATGAAGATCCATCTAGGGATCTAGAGAGAAGTCAATAGGATAAGGGCACATGGCGGTGGATTACTTCAACAAATGGCTTCCTGCTCAATTGAAGTTTGAGACGCTAGCTTCCTGAACAATGAGCATGGTGCTTCCAAGGCCAACGTGCCCTCCCGCACTACCGGCATCCGCCTCCGCAGACGCATCTAGTTCAAAGCAGGCGACAACTTGGACGGGTGTGTTGGTGGAGCCAGTGCCCGTGTTTTCGAGGTCAGCAATGAAGTTGAATGCATGAGCGGCAGTGGTGTCGAGGGTAAGATCAACTTCGACGTAGCCAGTCACTGCACAGGTGGCATCCACAACATCACAATCAAGGTTGACGTCAACGGAGAGCGTCTGGCGGCGAGCGGCGAATATAATAGGGCCAGGAAGAGCAGTGTAGACATCTGCAGATCCTCCATTGCAGATAGCATCTGCCACCGAGTCAAACGATTTTTTCGCGGGACAATCGACACAATACTTGAGGGTGGCTGCAAGTTGTGCGAACGCTTCGGATGTGTCCTTTCCACCTTTGTTTTCACCTTTGGCTGCAGTCTGAGTCACTAGATTGATCTCAGAGGAGAGGAAGAGAATCAAGTCCTTTGATCCAGGTGCAGCGACTTGAAAACGAAGAGAACATAAGAGAATTGAGCAGCATATAAGATAAGGAAATTGTTCGTCGAGAATGAAACATGAAACTCACTCTTGGAGGCAAGTTGGACACCAACACTATCCGAAGCATCAGTACCTACTGACACAGCAGTTGTCGAGATGATTTCACCAGACTCGTATGCGTAGTTGATCTCGGCAGAGGAGAGACCAATACTGCCAGCGAAGGCAGTTGCGAGGGCAAGAGGACGGAACATCATGATCATGATTGTTAGCTCGTTTGGTGAAATCTTGAAGATATTATTTTATGTGCTCTGATGTTGCGTGCTTCATTGACACCGAACAGCTGAGGAGCGAGATGAAGTGATGTATTGTAAACTTTTTAACTGCGAACCCACCCACGGACAGTACTTGATTCACGATCTCTTCCTCTGTTTTACATACTTGGAATTCTAATCCAGATTGTTGACCCTTGATTTTTCTTTGCGTTGAATAGGCCTACATACCGCGGTATTAGGCTAATGTAGGCCCGCCTATTTACATTTCATCGTGAATGGACGTGACACGTGATTGATAACCGCGATAGAGGCATTTCATCGGAAAAGAAAAGTGTCAAAAGGTGTTCATCACGTGCACGTGGGTGTCGACAACAGGGCAGGGCACAAAAAAGAATAAATTCGCACAAGAAAGAAAATTTTCTTGTATGTGCCCTTTTATGTGCCCTGGCCGAAAGGTTGACATTCGTTGGTACGTCCGTCCGCCGCTCAAAAGGAGAGAAGAAGAGAGAGAGCGAGGGGAATAAGTGTCAACAAAAGATGAACTTCGGATTGGCCTGTAGCAATTCTTCTTAGTAGGAATTAGAACTTGAGTAGTGGCATATATCCTTCTATACTATCGTCACCGATCATAATGGGCCACTCTAGAAGCAGTTCATTGCGACATTCACAGCGTGAGATACGATATGGTGCTAGAGTGTTGCTCGCGCCAATCCCAAATTGGACCTCATCAGGTCACCTATGACGTGGTAGCATGGCCGATACACATATCAAGAGCTTGAGTAGTGGATTTATCCATCTCTACTATCGTAACCAATCATTACAGGCCACTAGAACATTGCTCCATTCACAGCGTGAGATACGATACATGTCTAGAGTGTTGCTCGTGGCAATCCCAAATTGGACCTCATCAGGTAATTTTTGGTACGATGCTGTAGCAACGCTGAGTAGTTTCAAGTCTACTTCTACTTCTCTCCTATCGTTGCCACCAGGGACATTGCTTCTTGCTCACCACGGTTCTGGTGATGGAATTCTTGATGGAGATGGGAGATGCACTGGGTACAGCTGACAGAGACGATCTTGGCGCACTGATGGAAATTTAGGTGGAGTCAATCTTGGAGAAGCTGACGAAAGTCGGCTCGGAGAAGCTGATGGAGGCGGAGGTACCGTGAAGGAAGAGCTGAGGGCATAACAGGCGGACTAATGATGGAGCGCAGCTTGGTGCAACTGATGATTTCGCCTGATTGATTGCTCTGCTAGACTTCAACACGCTGAATATGATGGAAGCTGGCTTTCTCTGCTAACCGTAACGTGATGCCTCTGTGAGCGAGGAATTAGTGGCAAAGGATGCCTTCGAAAGGGGAGTAATCTCCAAATCTGAGTGCTTGTTGGAGTGAGTTTTGTTGTATCACTCTCGTCGACTGTACATCGAGACCTCTGTTTGAATGAACTTTGATTCAAGTTCTAATGCAATGATACACATAAGCACTTTGACTTGATATGGAACCTGTGCGAGATTAACCTACTTACTATTACTATGTCTATGTTATTGGCTCTCTCTTCTTGGTAGCAGCGTCTAAACACTATGTCTGTGCTTGAGACTCGTTCTGTGCTTGAGAATCGCTACCCCTCTCCTTTCATGAGCCTAATGACGGCATGAACGGCACGAGCCGCAAAAGCAGTTAGGGAGAAAGGAGAAAGGAGAAAGGAGCTGCTGGCTGCTGAGTGGCTTTGTTGTAACTCCTGCTCTAGACGACGCTAATGGAGGGGCGTTGGAGGCCCAGTAGTGGACACACCTTCCTCTTGCTTGTGATCATATCTCCTCTTTGGTTCATCGGTCGCAAGAGCCGACGGCGACGGCCCGTCGGTCCGGACGCGGAGGCCTGGACTTCAAATTCTTCTTGTCGTTGTGACAGTCATAGTCATAATTGAAATGCTCCATTTCATTATTTGCGCTTCGCTCGGGGTTGCCTCTCCTCGCTCTCCTCTCGTGCCTTTGTCGTTTGGGGGCAGCATTCGCTACCGTATATTCAGATTATAGACTTTCTACTGCTAGCACATCGTTTCAAAAGAACTCCCATAAGCATCAGCAGTCATGTTGTACTTTCGATTGAACGCAAATTATCTTGCGGCAGCTTTTGTTGCTTTGTATTTTCTTAGCAGATTCTTTTTCAAACCTTCCATCAACACGGTAAAAACACATCATGCTCCAAGCTCAAGCACAATATACAAAGGGACAACATGGTGGAGCGATCGAACAGTGGCGGTGAGAACGGTGGCAGAAACTAGCTTTGCTAGATGCGATATACATACAGTTGTCAGCGAAGATGGCCAAAAGGTATTTAATGATTGGATTTTCCTCGAAGAAGTCAACGCAGTTAATATCGTTGTGCAAACAGCCGAAGGGAAATTTGTTGTATTCAAGCAATACAAATACGCTGTTCCGGGAGAGACCTTTTCTCCTGTCGGGGGTTTCGTAGACGATGGTGAGCATCCATGGACCAGTGCAAAGAGAGAAGTACTGGAAGAATTAGGTTTGGGTTCAAGTGCCACACTTGAAAGAGTAAACACAAATTTTGGTAACCGAGATGATCGTTTCCGAAATGATCCAAAGCGGATGAGAAATGTGGTCATAGATATAATACAACATGATGCAATCCAACCCACGTTCGATGAATTCGATATCCCTGAAGGGCATATTCCCACCTCAGATGATCCTGATTGGGTATTTCTCGGACGATACAGAACAGCAGTGAATCGTGGTGGGTAAGTACTTTCAATTGCTGAAAAGATGTATGTTTTCATTCTTTGTAACTATTACTTGCTGATTTGTCTACTTGCTCGACAGGGGTTTTACCTACCTATATCTGCTGAAGAATGCAGTGCCACTGCTACCAAATGGAGGTTCTGAATTATATGCTGGAACTGGAGACGATGAGCAGCAATCGATAATGCACCTATCAGTTCATGAGGTTTTCGACTTTTTATCGCAGGCTAAATTTCAAGAAGTCAAGTGGACCGCAACCTTCGCACTATCACTTTTGCATATAAAACAATGGCATGCCAAGTTGCTGTGGCGAACAGGAATAGAAGTGTCTGTTACAGCCGCATATTATTAATTTATCTAGCTGAACGAATAGGGAATGTCTCAACAAAATCTATCTTCAATCTTGGATCGACGTCGTCTGATAATCTTCGAGTCTCTCCAACTCTTCTTTTATCACCTCCTCTTTCCTCGCCCCTTTCACCTGGTGACATTTCTGCTGGAGGTCCCAATGCTTCGCTGTAACCTGGACCGAACCCATCCATGTCGTCGCTCTCGACAAACACCCAGGTTCTCTTTCTATTCCTTAGCACTGGTAGTTTGGTGTATCGAAGTGCTTTCCTAATGCGCTCTGAACGCTCCTTATTGGATAAAGAACGTCCAACCAGTGAGCCAGATGTCATTGTCGTGCTTCCTATGCGAAATTGTACAGTCGTATCGTTGGGAGTAAAGTAAAATTCTCCTGTAGACGATTCTCCAGTCGAGCCATCCTTGAATGCAACCCTAAGATATCTTCCAGATTGTAATTCTACGTTGACGTCATCACCGTGCGCCTTTCCTGAAGTTTGCAAGGCAAGAATCAATAGATCCGTTTGCTTGATATAAGAATCTTCATCATAATACACCTCTGAATAGTCCCAAGGCTCTGCAAATATTCCTGGCGTGTCGTCTTGACTTGATACACACCCAGCTCCTGTTAACTTGTTGGAAGTGTGAGGACAATCCGCCAATAAACCGTCCCATACGCCAAGACACGAAGCATCATTGCAATTCGGATCCTTTCCTACAGTTTCAGCAGCATTTGCTATCATTGCGTTTGGAAAGAGGTGCGTGTTAGCTGGTGCGAATTGTGTAGTAGTAGTTGTTGCCGCAATAGTCAGAACTGAAGAGAGAAGTTTTCGCCTACTATTGACCATAGCATGGCAAGAACCATCATTCTTTGATATTGGTGAACCACAATGAGATGGAGCTACTTTCATGTTGGACTTTGTATCTTATGATCAATGTGATGCATGGCCTTGCTTTTGCCACATGTTCTAAGGCCTACGTAGGAATTCAAATCTTAGTGGAACGATACATACTACTCATATTACTTCTAGGTATAAAATACTACCCGTAATCCTACCTAATGTTGCCACTTTTTGACATCAACCATGAAGCTGCCGCTCCTACCAATGGCCACAGCTACACACTCGCTTTGAATATAACCAATATACGCACTAACATCGATCACCAATACTATCGGCTATATCATGGGGGCGGCGATCTGTCGAGATTGATGCCGTTGTTGAGAAATCGTAGTCGCCATCGATGCCATGATAATTGGTCTTCTTCGGCCACCTGTGATATGACCCCTTCGGCAATGATACGCTTCAATACAAGGTCCATCACTTAGCATATCTGATAGATGATGTATCATTGACGTATGGGTTCTTTTGTTACGTCTGGAAGTACTCTCTCTATTGATTATGGTGCAGGGCGTCTGCGAATGGTCGCGTGATGTTTAATATAATTTATATGCAACAATCAACCATATAAACAGTCAATAACAACACTTACAACATCACTAACGTCTGTGGTACTTCATTGATGATATTGGGGGTATACAGAGCTTCAGGTTTAGCAATATAACGCGATTTATAACACATTTGTTATGTATGTTTGAAACATGTTTTTTAATAATTTATTAACCCAAGAATATTGATGTTTCCGAACAGGTAACTCTATCCCTACTGCTACCAATGTCTCTACCAATGTCTATTATCATTATGAGGATGTATTGGTTGCGTTTTGGGCATTAATAGTAGGTGAATACTATAGTTTATGGATGATTGTTGTGTCCGTATGAGATGAGGATTTTGTAATATTTGGCACATCGTTTAAGGGAGACAATTGTCTTTCTCAACAGCTCCCTTCACCCCAATCATCGTCCTATGTCATATTAGAACAATGGTATAAGTTTTTGGGCTTCAATTTAATCTCTATTGCACCTATGGTGGCAGTGGTGGTCGCGACGGATCTGTGGGTGACAGTCGACATGTGGTCGGCTAAATCACTCATTTTCTCGGTGAGTGCGGCGAATATTGCAACGATATGCGTCAACTTCTTTGATCGTTACATGTTATTGAATCGATTGTTATGCTTGCTCTCGTTCTTTGTCTTTGCTTGCCCCGTAGGAATTCAGATCAAAGAATAGACGGGCGTCTGAAAGTAACCTGTCACTTTGTCGCTAAACTTCGCCCAAACCACGGCGGGATCTTTTCATTTCATCATTGGTATAAAATCCAAACAACCATGAGCTACCCACCCAATAATATGCCTGTTCCAGGAGGGCCCTCCGGCATGCCCGTCCCAGGAGGACCGGGGGGTATGCCTCCTCCGCCAGGTGGTGCACCGGGAGGTGTGCCAGGCCAACCTGGCCGCGACGATGCCTACTTCACTGAAAGCCGAAAAGGCGAAGTTAACGAACTTCGTCAGTTACTCCGCACGTTTGGGACCGAGCGAGACAAGCAGAAAAAGCGTGACATTATGAAAAAAGTCATTGCCTACATGACATTGGGTATCGATGTATCGCGTCTTTTTACTGAGATGATGTTGGCTATTGAGACAAGAGACTTGGTGATTAAGAAAATGGTGTATCTATTTTTGTGTAATTATGCCGATACACACCCCGATCTTGCACAGATGTGTACCAATACACTGGTGAAGGACTGTGGTAATGAGGATCCCATGGTGCGAGGGTTGGCCTTGCGGTCGTTGTGTTCATTGCGATTGCCGCAGATGATTGAGTATACCTCAGAACCATTACGCAGATCATTGCAAGATGGGCACGCCTACGTGAGAAAGACGGGAGTTATGGGCATCTTGAAAATGTACCATTTGAACAAAGAGGAATTTGACAAGGCTGCTTTTAATGATATTTTGTACGAAATGCTGCGTGACCCCGACCCATCAGTGGTGACCAATTGTATTTTTGTACTAAATGAGATCCAGGCCGAAGTAGGTGGCATGGCATTGAATAGAGCAGTAATGCTTCACTTACTCAATAGGATCCATGAGTTCAGCGAATTTGGTATTCTAGCAGTGCTGGACTTAATTCCACGATACATCCCAGCGAATGACGAGGAGGGGTTTCAAATCATGAACCTTTTGGATCCAGTGTTGAAGACTGCCAATGCTGGAGCAGTTGTGGCAACAATCCGCGCTTTCCTCTCGATTGCCACGGCCATTGGGAAGCGCCCTGGAGATGATCGCGATGCAGATAGTCCATCGGTGGATGACTTGTCAAAGCAGGTTGTTGAGAGAATTAAGGCTCCACTAGTCACATTGATTGCGTCGGGGTCAAGTGAACTGTCGTACGTTTTGTTGAAGTATGCTGATCAATTGATTGATCTCTGCCCTGGCATCTTTGATGATGAATACCGTCAATTCTATGTCAAATATAGTGACCCAACCCATATCAAGCACTCTAAAATTCGCATTCTGGCAAAGTTGGCGAACCCTAATACTGCACCAGACATTGTCGCCGAGCTTGGTGAGCTTGTAACTGATGCAGATGAAACCTTGGGCCGCATCGCAGTGAGATCTATGACCAACATTGCACTGAATGACTCTGGGGGAGAGGGTGCTGTCGAATCGATTTCTAGGCGCCTGGTGGATATGCTCGATTTGCAAGGAATCTCACACGTGACATCCGAGGCAGCCACTGCATTAGCTGCACTTGTGAGGCGTAATGAAAGCATCAAGACAGTGATTTCCGCACCTCTTCCTCGCGCCTTGAAGTATATCAACGAGCCAGCGGGAAAAGCCTCAATTATCTTCTTAATAGGAGAATGTGGAGCAGATATTACAGAAGCTCCTTATGCTTTGGAGAAGGTGATTGATTCATACGACAACATTGCAGACGCCAGCGTGAAGACTGCTCTGCTCGCCGCCACTGTAAATCTATTCTTTACTCGCCCCCCTGAAGTGCAACATATGTTGGGAAGACTGCTTAAGAAGGCAACAGAAGATATGTCATCGCAAGATTTGCACGACCGCGCCTTGTTCTACTACCGGTTGCTGCGATCTTCACCGGATCTTACTGTTGCCAAGTCTATCATATCGAAATCAATGGCAGTGACAGCCAGCCAGTTTGCCGAGGAGGACGATTCTGAATTGCGCGCAGCTCTCATGGATGAATTCAATACCCTTTGTACTGTCTATCGTTGCAAGCCAGAGAATTTCATCGACGAAGAAAATATTGTGCCATTTGTGAAGCTGCCAACCGAGCACCCTCTAGCTGCAGCAGCACCAGTTGTTGACCAGGGTGTCAATACAATTACCGATCAAATGAATGGTGCTGCTTTGACTGATGGCTATGCAACTGCAGCTGCACCTCAGCCTGCGCCATCAGCAGAAGTCGATTTGCTTGGATTTGGATTTGACGACCCTGCGCCTGCTCCCGCACCTGCTGCTACCAACTCACTTCAATCACTTTCACTCAAATCGAATCTTTCTCTTAGTGGCGAGGATTATCAGAGTAAATGGGGATCTATTCCAGATTCTGAAGCCGTCGTCATTTCCGGATTACCTATGGCTTCAGCTCCACCTTCCACGGATGTAGTGGAAGGTGCATTGAGTGCATTTAGTGTATTTACGATGGCGAGTGGGGAGCTTCCCACAGAATTCAAATTCTTTTTGTATGCTCAAGAAGAAGAGTCATTTGGTGGCTGCTACTTTTTGATCCAGGCAGTGGCTCTTAAGCAGCCTTCATCATTGAATCTTACCATCAAGCCGGTTGGCGGAGATCCAAACAAGCAGAAAGAGAAGGTTGATCAGCTCGTTGAGTTGATCAAATCAGCGCTAGGTTTGTGCTGAGTAAACTTTTACCGAGTTGAGATGTTTGTAAGCTTTGACTATTAATTGTCTTTATTCTATCCCATCGCATTTTTAGCTAAGATCCGAGGAGCAACTTTTTTACCTGCATTGCAGAAGTTGGCCTTGGCCTTGTTGAGGCGTTTCCTCTCTTCTCTCCTTATTGCTTTCCACTTGGATCCCTCCGATCTTGTCGCATCGGAACTTCAAAGATGTCACGATCACCCCACGCACAGCGTCACCGCACATTTTTTTTGATCAAAGCATTACTTATTACTTGAGAGACACACCAGCGCAATAGAGTGCAAAAATGAGACGACTTCTTTGTTTATTATCACTGATGACCGCCGCATCCATCGGTGCATCGTTTCACATGCCAAGAACGGAGCCGGCACTGTCTGACATTGCGAGAACAACGATGATAAGATCGAAAAGAACACCGTTGCGGATGACGCAACCATCTGAAGATACCGAGATGCCTTCGACATCGTCATTTAACAAGAAACGCATCATCCCAATAGCAGTTCTTACTACCATTTCTGCAACCACGATTGCTGCGTTCACAGGTCATTTACCTGGACCTTTAATAGATGCAACAGCGCCACCCTTTTTTGCAAATCTACCGTTCGGAGTTCTCTTTGCAGGATCTTATGAAGCTTATCCACAAACTCTCATATATAGAGATTTAGGAGCTACAGTGATTTCCATTGTAGGAGCTAGTCTCTTCGTCAAAGCATGCACCTATCCAGTAACAGTGGGAAAATTGCAACCTAGAGACTCAAGAAAGATCATTCACACATTTTCAGCACCATTGTTCATTTTGGTTTGGCCTTTATTCTCGAATGCATATGGGGCGAGAGTATTTGCCAGTATCATACCATTGATGAACGCATTGAGATTATACCTCGCCGGCACTGGAGGCACCGGTGACAACAACAACGACAGAAGTACTGCAGACGGATCCGAAAATGAATTGGCACAGGCCATCTCTCGCTCTGGCAATGCCGAAGAGGCTTTAGGAGGGCCTTTTGTGTATGTGATGGTGCTACTATTCTTTACATTTTTCTGCTTTACTGATTCTCCCGTGGGAGTTATTTCAATAGCTACAATGGCTGCAGGAGACGGGCTTGCCGATCTGATCGGACGGAGGTTTGGCTCTAACAACAAATGGCCATTCAACAAAGATAAATCCGTTGCAGGAAGTACCACATTCGTATCAGGAGCACTTGTGGCTTCATTTGGCTTGATATCGTGGCTCACAGGCTTTGGAGTGATGGATCCATTAGATTTGAATACAATAGATTTGTTTGTAAGACTGTTGGTCATTTCAGTCGTATGCGCTGCAGTAGAGTTGATTCCTGCTGGCGATGACAATTACTCTGTACCTCTTTCGGCTGCAATACTATCATCATATCTTTTGACTTGAGCACCTATTCTTGTCTGAAGGCGGATTCTTGCTATTTCGGAGAGAGTGAACAATGGTAACATAATAAATCATACATAAATTGGTCGTCAGTTATTTCGAATTATATACATACGTTAGTGGAAACTTTGCTCAAAATTGTGTCATCAATGCTGATTCATCGAATGATGACAAAAGCTCAAGGAAGCATTACCATAGATCATTCCTCCTCCTCACCCACTATCCGTCTCACCCACTATCCGTCTCCTTGGGCAAGCAATCCCATAGATGGCTGCGGGATAACAAGCTCCAGTTGACTCTATCTCATCCTCGTCCATACCCATCATCAATGAATCAGGACAAAAGACACACCGACCACCAGCCGCCACAGTCTTTCTTGAGGTTTATTTCCATACAGCTCCGCAAGTCCTGGTCGCTAATGTCTAGACCCGGTGCTGACGACCGCAGCAGCGTTTTTAGTCGTTTCAATGATTCATCAGCTTGGGCAGTTTCAATGGTGATGAAGAAGTAGAAGAGAGCAAGGAAAGGGTGGCTCATCTTTTCGAAATCGCCACTATTCCTTATGAGATGGGGCGACTCCGGATGAGTTGTAGCCTGTTGTAGCGCGTTTGGTTCAAGTTGTTGCACTAACGCTCAGGTTGTAACAGCGATGATGGCTTCCTCCCGCTCTGCAATTTAATACCTCTTAATTCAATAATGGTTTGATCAATTACCAGTTCTATGATGAGCCCTGTCTTCTACTGTTCCTGAGATACTCGACCCCTCCTAATGAACTGAAATATTATCTAGAGAGTGTGGCAACAAGAGTATAACAACGATTCCAATGGCACACACACGCTAACTATTCTTGTGCGATTGCGGATATCCGGATGCAGTAAGGATGTGTAAAAGGCAGCGGCAACAGCCCCCCATCAAAAAGCAAGACTAAACAATTTATTTAATACCTGCGCCCCTTTTTATTTTCCTAAGTACTTACCTGCGCCAGAACTAGAAATTTGTATGGGCCAGATCGGCTTGTTGGTACAGTGGGCGCTGGGCGTCGCCCACCTTTGTGTTGTTTAGGAGAGGTTAGTTTGGTCAACTTTTAAGCCATTTTAGTGCAAAATTGCCTGATTTTAACACAGAAAAGGCCTAATATGGGCTATTTTATCCAAGGTTGGCGCCCAGGCGGGCTCCGCCAACTAACGCCAACTATACCCACAAAAAATCTGTTGGGCCCGTGACCCGGAAAGAGTGACTCAGAAATTGCAGAGAAAAAGGAAAAAGGGAAGTAGCCAGTGGTAGGTCGTGCGTATGAAGTGGTCGTAAAATAACACCTAAGTACAATACCATTCCCTTCACAACTTCTTCTTGTTGCTATCGCATCTCAAATCGTCTATGGTGGAATCAATACATTAGAGCCGATTGATGTCACACCTCTGCTGAGGTGGTGGACTGTGAGAACTCACAAGTTCGCCGCGCGTGTCAACACCAGGAATACGATTAAACACGACTAAATACTCCTACATACTTAAGTCACAAGACCACAAAAGAAAGTAATACGATGACAATGTCAATGTTGATTTAATCCTTCTTCACCGGTGGTCGTAAAATGAACCACGTCTGCTCCTCAAATGCAATGCTTCCTCCTACAATATTCAGTGGATGGGTTCGTCGTCCCCTGCATGTGGTCGGCAAATTAGGTGGAGGGCCATAAGATTGCACAGTCGAGTTCTCTCAACCATTTTGGAGTTCTCAGGGGAATCAAGTACTGCATTGGTGCCATCGTCAACGTATCCTTCCGCTCCCCCTTTTGTGTCAGGGGAAATTTGTACATCTACTGGGAGTGCAGGGCCGAACGGTATGCCGTCCTCTAGGCGAGATGGTTGAGGTATTTGTTCATGGAGAGGGGGCAAGAGCTCGTCTGTGTCCCATTGTTCGCAATGGATGAGTTCGTCCGCCAGGTCAAAAGATATCTCTGAGAATATTGAGAATTTTGCTGGTGCTGCGGAGGCTCCGAATGGGAGTCTGGTTAGTATTGTTCCAACTTCTGTGTCTGACTTCTTCATCAGATTTCCTTCGGAGTCGATGGTGTGGGTGTGCCATGTGGAGCAACATTTTGCTGAGATCTCAGGGGTTGTATGGAGACGCCTGAAAGCCTTATCAATGTCTACTTTGTTGCATAAGATTCGTTGACCGGGGTTGTTGAAGCGTATGGCATGGATTTTGTGGAGATGTCTCGAAAGGGCGAAGCCGTATTGTGTATCAGTGAGTTGATCGTCGATTGTACGTTGGTTTATGGCTAGGCCGGACTTCTTTCTGACGGAAAGGTTGTGTTTGAGGCGTTTCTTGGGGATGGGATTTCCATGTTCGTCTATGGATGTCTGGTGGATGAGTCCATACGGGTAGACCTCAGCGTGTTTGAGTCTCCTAAGGCATTCTGCAGTAACGACGATAGAGAAACCACACTTGATATCGTCCAAGAGTAGTTTAGTGACGATTGGGATGGCTTCATCAGTAAGGGCTGTTTCCTGATTACCTTGTTTGAGTTGGAGTTCGAGTTGTTGAATCCTGACCTCCTCGGAGATTTTGGATAATGGGTAGTCGACGCCTTTGGAGGCGATCTGTTTCAGCTCGTGGAAGTACGGGTGGTATTTGAGGAGGGGTTCCAGTTGTTCTAATGGGCGCAGTTCAGATCCCATAGATAGATGAGTGAATCCGTGTGATTGGATTGCTGATTCGAGATCGTAGTCAAAAGACGCGATGATATTTGAGTTGTGTGTTGCAGCTGTCTCTGACAGCTCGAACATGAAGGGGCTTTTACCAGGAGTGGGACAAGGAGATGCCGCGACTTCCCGAATGGTATTGTAGAATCCGGACCAATCGCCTGTGAGGTAGTGGAATGGGATGTGAATGAGTGTGGTTGTTAGTAACCGTGGGGATTGTCCCTGAAAAGGGTGTCCAAGAGGGAATGGATTTGTCCCTGAGAAGGGTGTCCAGGGGAATAGGGATTGCCTATTTGTGTGTTGGGCCCTGTAAGCCGGTACACGTGCTCTCGCCTGGGGCAATGAGACTAAAGACTCCCGTGGGGAGGTTGTTCTGCAGCCACGTAGTGGTTTGAGAGACAGTTGGAGTGACTTACCTGGGGGAAAGCCACTTTGTTTGTTGATGGTTTGCAGGGATGGTCGGTGACCAGCCTGCGCTTGAGATGTTGGAACTTGAGTATCGATTTTGCACTCACCTTGAATGTTTTCAGGTGAAAGAGTCGAAGGGTTTGACTGGAAATCCTGACCAAGTCGAAGACGTTTGATTGGGGACGTCAGTGGTAGTAGTTGTTGTTGTTGTTGTTGTTGTTTCCTCTTGCTCTTGTTGGCAGAGTGGATGTTGAGAGCGTTTTGGTGTTGGTGGATTCCGATTCTACGCTCGGGATGAGAAGCGGATGGTGATGGTTGTTTCCTCTTGTGAGCAGGTTGAGATGGTGTAGCTAGTGTAGCGTTGGTGTAGTTGGATGACGAATGTTTATTTTGATTGTGTGGTCTGCTTTGGGAGAGGAACGAAGGTGGAGCACCGATGGTTGTGCGGGGGGATGATACCACCTTTTCATCCCCCCTTAGTCGAAATCCGGATCGGTAGGGTTTTTGTTTGATCTGTAGGCTCTGTGGCAGTCTGCCATGAACTTGCGCAGATTCTCCATGCGGTTTCTGTTGCCAGCAGGGGGTGTGTGGGCGGCAGATCTGGGGCATTTTGAGTTGCATTTACCAACGAAGATGAATTTGCAGCACTCATTTGAATTGGTCGAGGGACACATCGGGACATTGACTTGTTTATTGGTGATTTGACGTTGGACGAGGAGGTGGAACTTGTCGTGAGTCATTTTGAATTCGTTGGGTTGGTTGCTGTGGGCTTGATCCGAGAGGGTGTTCCTTCGTTTATTCGGTGGGGGTTGGAGTTCGTCCGCTTGTTTCCTCTTGCGTTCCTCTTTCGTTGGTGGACGTAGGGCTTGTTCCACAGCCTTGGGAAGGTCGGGTTTGATGTGGCCTCGAAGTACAGCTTGTCTTTGTATGTCTCCTTCGAGAAGGTAGAGTGGTGGGACACCATGTCTAGCCCTGGTAAAGAACTCGCTGAATTCTTCAGACATGAGGGATTCAAGTCTAGCAGGGAGGTCTCGGTCGAAGTTAGCTTGGCGAGCCATGAGCTGTGAGAGATTCTGGGATATGAATGTAACCCAGTTTTCAGCTTCCTGGGATGGTGCCGCGAATTCACCAAAGCTTTCGGAGAGGATGGCATGCCAAGCTTTTGTCTTCATCAGGAGGTAGTTGATAGTCTTTGAGACGGTGATGACGTTTTTGTACATGACGTTGCGTTCTTCTTCAGACATGTTCCTACCGCGAAGTTCCTCTTCTTTTAGGGTGGCGTAGTCAATATTTTCGAAAGGGGTGCCAGATAGGGAATGGGGAGGTTGAAGACGGTGCAATTGTCGGGGTGTCCAGCTATGTGAGTCCATAAGCCTTTCTTGACACCTCTAGTGAATCTGGGAGTAGGGACAGCCGAAGCATTGTGCTTCTGGAGCATGACATCCAACGTTGCTGCCGTATTTTCTTCGGAGCCTTGCATAACATCCTTCATGGACTGGGTGAGTTCGGTGGCAGGGGTTTCTCCGTCTAAGGTCATGGCATTGAGGATGGCTTGGGACAGTAGTTTGGGGAGCTTTGTCTTCTCGGAGATCGAAGCGGTTGTAGCATCAGAAAATTTATCGAGAGCACCGGCGAGTCTGTTGAGAGCCATGGCCTGACCTTGGTTAGTCTGCTGATTTTGGGACCCACTCTGAGACTGTATCGCGGAGAGGATGGCAAACGTGTTTGGGTCTAGTCCGAGGGCATTGCAGGCGTTACTTTGTTCAAGTGAGAGCGTGGAGTTGGAGCGTGGATTTGGTGGAATAGTGATTCCGGGCAGAGTGGTGGTGGTAGTAGTGGTAGGCCTGGGTGGCAGTTGATCTGTGAAAGGGTTTGGGCCATCTGGTGGGGTGTTTTGGTGAGTGCTATCGTTTGTAGTAGCGGTTTGGAATAGTTCTATCAAGGCGTTGACATATTTGGTCGCTGATTCATCTTGAGAGAGTCGGAACGCGGAGGAACGAGGGGATTGGAGCGAATTCCAGTAGTAAAGTGTCTGGAGGAGGAGAGCGTATTGTTTGATGCCGGTGTGGTCCCATTCGGGTTGGGTTGCTAAGTCTCGGGAGCCATCTTCGTCGAGTGGGGCGGATGCTTCCCATTCTTGTTTCAAGCGAGCGTCTTCTTCGATGATGAAGTCCTTTGTGAACTCGAGTACCTCTGCTGTGGACGTAAGGCATTGTTGGGCCAGAGCACGGGCAAGCTTAGGGGGGATGATGGTGGAGTTCGAGATTTCGATGGATGTGAGGTCGCTGGGTTCGTATTGAGCGTTGGGCATTTGGGAGATCTTATCAAGTTCGCATAATGTTTCGATTGAGGGTACATTTGCTGAGGTCTTGTTGAAGAGGCGTGATGGGATGACTGAGAGAGTGGTTGGGTTGGAGTTTAGGCCGAAGAGAGCGAACGAGGCTAGATCAGTGTTGCCTGTACCAGTTTCGAAGAAATGGTGAACATGGTGGATCTCTTTGTTGAATCCCGTGGCGATGGTGAGGATGGACATGTTGGATTCTTCGAGGAAAGGGATGGTCTTGGATTGATCGGATAATTGAGTGATCTGGAAGAGCTCTTTTGCGAGGTTGTCGTAGCGGGTTGGATTGGAGTCGGGAGAGATGGTTTCGAGGAAGGAAGTTGGGTGATTCTGATTCATTTTTTCGTTGTTTTCTTGAGAGATGGAGTCTTGGAAATTTTCCCAGAAGTCGTTGTCGTTGTTGTTGGTAGTGGTAGACATTTCTAAATGAGAATAAAGATTTGATGCTTGTATTGTATCAGTTGTTACTGACAGTATCCTTTTGGAAGGAATAGGATTGTCGAATGATTTGGAGAGCTGTTGCTGCTTTGCTGAGTTAGTTCTGAAGAACAATGAGAGCATGCTACGGGAGGTCAATTTACCGCGTCCCTGTCAGTCTTGCTTGGGGTGAGTTGCTCCCTAGGCGCGCCAGTTCTCCAATCGAGACTCCTCACGTAACGGAACAACAGGTTTGGTCAACTTTTAAGCCATTTTAGTGCAAAATTGCCTGATTTTAACACAGAAAAGGCCTAATATGGGCTATTTTATCCAAGGTTGGCGCCCAGGCGGGCTCCGCCAACTAACGCCAACTATACCCACAAAAAAATCTGTTGGGCCCGTGACCCGGAAAGAGTGACTCAGAAATTGCAGAGAAAAAGGAAAAAGGGAAGTAGCCAGTGGTAGGTCGTGCGTATGAAGTGGTCGTAAAATAACACCTAAGTACAATACCATTCCCTTCACAACTTCTTCTTGTTGCTATCGCATCTCAAATCGTCTATGGTGGAATCAATACATTAGAGCCGATTGATGTCACACCTCTGCTGAGGTGGTGGACTGTGAGAACTCACAAGTTCGCCGCGCGTGTCAACACCAGGAATACGATTAAACACGACTAAATACTCCTACATACTTAAGTCACAAGACCACAAAAGAAAGTAATACGATGACAATGTCAATGTTGATTTAATCCTTCTTCACCGGTGGTCGTAAAATGAACCACGTCTGCTCCTCAAATGCAATGCTTCCTCCTACAATATTCACAGTTGATTACTGCTGTCGCATCTGAAAGGTCTATGGTGGAATCAATACATTAAAGCCGATTGATGTCACACCTCTGCTGAGGTGGTGGACTGTGAGAACTCACAAGTTCGCCGTGTGTCAAAAACAAAAAGCACAGATGATCATAACATCCTACCGCTGTGTTCTCCACAGTGAAAGTGGTCTCATAATTATCTATCTAATCGGAAAATACATCACAAACAAGCAAGCAAACATCATGAACATGAACTGCATCTCCTCTACTCCAGCCGGCATGGTTGCCGCCATGATGAGCATCTCCTTTGAAGAATCCTCGTATGATGCTTCTTCTTTCCCGCCCGCAAGCATGGCTTCGTCCTACGGTTCTTACTCAAGTCAAGAATCTGCGTCCTCCTGCATGAGCAAGGTCGGCGGCCTTTCAAGGAGCCGATGCATGAGCAACCTCTCTGCGCTTGGCGGACATGCCTCAGAGACTAGCATCCCGCGTCAAGCCAACTACAAGTCCGGCCCAAACCAATGGGGTTACTTCGTAGACACACCCAGCACGTGAAGTATCGGATCACCATCCAGCGCCATCTTTCCGCCACTGCAGCTCACCACCAAGCGATTCTGGTAAGATGAGGCTGCAGCTGCACATGTCCACCACTGTGCAGCTGAGGGGGACGAAAAAAGGCTTCACGAAGCTCTCAGTACCAACTCCGCGTCCGGATCCAGAGAACGCGCGAGATCCTGCTGGTGCCAACATCTTTCTGTTGGCCAGCCTTGCGATGAGCTCTTCTTTCATACGTCGCTACTTTCAACCGAGAATGCTGGCTCTGATGGGACTTCAAGATGATTACTGTCCCCTGCCACTCGATTTGACGTATCTGCCATATTTTGTTGAACATGCGCGATTCATCTCGATGAAGACGTCGTGCACTGTTGCCTTGAGTATTCTAGAAATAATTTATACATAGCGCTGAATTCAACAATTATACACAACATATCGATGCCTTTCACCGACATTCTATTCTATATTGATATCAAAATGTTGTTTCTCCTATTGTTCAGTAAGTATAATATCATCTGTAAGCATGCTGGTACAATATGGTCTTTTACGGCTCTGAGAACCTCACATGCTGTAGTATGCTTGGAATTGCGTCAGCATACCTAGTGTGTGACTCGACGAAGAGTGTTACGTCAAAATTCTCGACACCTGGAACATCCCGAACTTCACGAACGCCTGCAGGAATCCCAGCTCTCGCCATGAACATTAGTGATAGCAACCAATCATTCTTCGTATAACAGTTTACAAGTCGCCCACCTGTCACACGTCGACATGATGTCAACACTTTCTTGTCAATCACTCTGGGGAGGCCAATAAAAATCACATCTGCTATTAGCGATGCTGGCTCTCGATCGTATTCAAAGCTTATAGAAGCCTTTTTCTTCCCAAATGTCTTGCTTTTTCTACCTTCGTTATTGTCATCGGCATTGCGAAAACGAGTTTGTTCCCAAATGTCTTGCTGATGTGCTAGTTCTCGCAAGCAAGAATAGATAACTCGCGCTCCAAACGAGAACCCTACCAACGTGACAGGTCTGCGTTCATCACTCTGGAGCAAGCACTTCGCCAGTTCTCGTCCAGCCTCGTCGGCGCGGAGAATAACAATTTGATATGGGTCATCGATAAGTTTGGTTGCTGTCAGCAAAGCCGAAGGAATTGCTACTGCAGATACGATTGCTCCAATCACAGAAAATTGGAGCGCAACTTTTGTTGCTTGAGTAGACACTTCAATAGCCATATTCTCAACGATATGGCACAAAGAACTCAACATTTTGCTCTCCCAAGTGACTGTGTGAATATCGGTTGCATAGAGTCTATTCCAATCCCAAACAACAGGGCACCGGCCGTCATTGTAATCTTCATCTTTTTTGTCGGCTGCCTTCATGTCTTCGTCTTTCTGATTGTCATCTTCAACTGAAGAAGCTATTTTTGGCGAGCCCTCGCCTTCATTCAAATCAGCATTATTTTGAATCAAGCCCTTTTGCTTCAGAAACAAAACTTGTTTATCTCTCTGGCTGGACATTCTTTCCTGTAAAGATTGTACTCTACCTTCCGATGAGTCAGTTGACCATTCGCTAGAATCCATCTGCTGATCTGGTTGATACTCATCTATGCAAGTTATGGAGCCATCTAATTCGTTCTCCATTGTGCTCGATTCAATATCAGGTTCGCTGCTGACTGTTCTTTTGACTGTAGTTTCCGCTAACAGTTGTTTGTCTTGAGTGAGCAAAATCAGCTATTTCATCGTTCTCGTTGAACTCAAAACGCTTCAACATGCACCACCCAAACCTTTCTTGGCAAGATTTGACACCTTGGCGGTATTCAAAACTCCGTCAATCATTGCTTTCTCATCACTCGAAAGGAAGACTTCGTTCTCCCGTGGCGTGTCAAGAGGGATCATGTGATCTGGATTAGCACCATACTTCTGCTCCAGCTGCATCCAAATTCTCTCCCAGCTAAAATCCTTCTTTAGCCGAGACTTCAGGGTCAACATAAAATCTTCGCATAAGTGTACCAATGGCGGATTGAATATGGAATAGAACCGCCTTAGCTGGCGTATGCGAACTGTGAAATCGTCGGCTTGTTCATACTGACAAGTTGGCTGGCATCCCCACGCGAGCTGAAAATCCGCAATATCATTTTCTCTAAGCCATCCTGTTACAGCGACAGTAGTGTGGAGTTGGGGCAGCATTGCGGCGATACCCCTTTTCATCTTCTCATTCAGATGCCCCCTGATACATGGACTGCTCAATGTTCTCTCGTCGCACTTCAAATTGTGACAGGCCAGCTTGTTCTCTTCTTCATCTTGTAGGCGGCTATACCCCCACCGCCTGCGCCAAATAAAAGTGCTCCAGCTTTGAAAGTTGCCAATACAGCGAGCAAGGCTGTAGATGATGCGGTTGTTGCTCCTGTCAACGCAGCAATGCCACCAATCCCAGCCGCAAGAGCTGGCGCTGCGAGACCCCCCGTAATCGCAAACACAGTGCCAATCGCAAGTCCAGCGGTTAGCAATCTTCGCACCTCGTTTTATTGCGTTGTATCCGACGTGCAGTGAAGTACCGAGAACTAGCATTCTCATCTGAATCTTGTTCTTCATTTGGTTGATCAGCTTCGCCATCTTGAGTTTGTCCATTATGGACATGAAGATCAGCGTCTTCCTCCTCTGAAATGCTATTTCTTAGAAATACAGGTAGCTTTTGGTATTTTCTTCTTTTGTTCTTCTAACTTTTGATCTCGTAGCTTCTTTTCCCGTTCCTCTGCCATGAGGAATCGAACAATATCGATCGCAACAAGACGTTCAATTAGCTCATACTTTCGTGTGGCTAAGAACTTTGCATTTTAATTGCCTTTTCGATGGAAGATCCGCCTCACAACACCGCTAGGTTCTATTTTGCTCTGACATTTTCTGCTCGTATTCGCTGATGTTGTCTTCTTCCTCGTGATTGCTGTCCAATCTATCATTGATTTCCGTTTCTAGGGCATCCAGATTTTGTTTGAGCCACTGTATTGTCGAAGTCTTCCTCACATGCTTGTGGTTTTGGATCAGAAAGTTAGAGCCTGCTCTTGCATCTCATCTCCTGATTCCGAATCAATGTTCTCATCTTCTGTGTCAGATTCAGATTCGTTTCCTTCCAGGTTACTCTTATTGACCTCATCACTCTCTATTAATTTGCTCTCTTTTGATTCGGAAGAGGGCTTCCAAGGAGTACCAAAAATGGCTTCCCTCCCCAGATCTTCCAACTCTAGAAATGATTTGATCTTTTTCACATTCCAATTGTCACCAAAATCAAAATTCCTACTCTGTTGCGTTTGATCTTCATTTTCCATTAGCTTTTGCTTCCGCGTTCCTCTGATCGTATGCTTCAACACTTGATACAAATTGCACGAGACAATAGATCTACACATGCCAGTTTCATGACATGCCTGACTCGACCATCATACCCTGGCACAGTTTTTGTTTATTGGCTCAGAAGAAGCACTATTATCACTCTCAGACTCTGAAGATCCCACCGATGAAGACTCTAGCACGACATGAAATAATAACATTGCAATACACTTCATTGAGCAATTGATTTGTTTCCATCTCATTATGACCTCCTTGTACAAAGTCATTGACATCACTACCCCCCTCTTCTTCGATGTCATGATCTATATCATTTAGTGCAGCAGCTCGTGCAAGAATAGCCATGACTTGAATTTCTTGTTCCATCCCTTCCAATGTTGCAAAATATGCCTCTTCCTCGTCTTCACCATTTTGTACTGCCACGGTTGGATCTGTCTTTTCCAATAAATTAAGTGCACGTACCGATAGCGGAACAAGCCCATCCTGTAAAATTTCATGCCATCTCTGATAACATTTATTGTTCACCTCGGCTGAATCGTCATTACCAAACAGATTGTTGCTCTTACTTTGTTTATTGTCCTTTGACCTTGTTTAGGGACTAGGAATTGCTTTTGGACGGCATCGGCGTGATGATTAATGGACTTTTAGGAGCTGCATCCGCTGCTTGCGTGATGGCATGGACACATCTACGGATTGAGTCGTTGCCGACGAAGAAGCGGCAGCGGCAGCTGGAAATAAACGAAGCATCATTGAAGGAGCGACCGTTGTTGCTGGTGTCTTTGGCAGACTCTTTTTCTTTGGAAAAAAATCTCTTCATTTTGTTACTATCTACTTATCTGCGTCGGCTACTACATGAAATCATCCACTATTGCAGCAGCAAACACCCAGCAGCACCAATACCACTCTCAATACACTAGTAGGCAGCAGGTAGGATTCCTACCTCTACAAGACACGGCACAGTGCAGCCATGGTTCGGGTCATGTCACGCATCTTTCATCTATCTCTCGCATCTCGACTTGAAGCGGCATCTTGAGTTTTGATCATATGACAGCATGGTTAGTGTACTAATTGTGGACATCTCTTACCTTTTAACAGTGAATCGGAATTTTGAATTTTGACTTTTTTGCTGCATTATTGAAGATTATTGACGTCGATGAACGTGAAGTATTCGAACGGTAGGAGGCAGAGGCAGAGGCAGAGGCAGAGGCAAGAGGCAGAGCGGGTTGGAAGCAGCTGAGACTGAGTAAGCCTTGCGTTGCCAAGGAGGCGAGCAGCAGCAGCAGGAGAGGGGTAAAAAAAGCAAAATGCCACCGCAAAGTAACGGTAACGTTGAAACAATGGAACAGAATCTACCAACCAGCTTCGATGTGTCCACCCTAATAACCAAACTGACACAATGTGAAAGTGAATTAACGAATGTCATTCAACGGGTAAAAATAATCGAGTTGGACCCATACAAAAACGACAACAAATCCCCGGAAGAGGAAACTAGATTGTTCCTTGCAGTCGCTTATGGACAACAAGTTGTATTGGCACAATTGTTTGCGTTGGAATTACGACATGTTATTCTTGACGAAGACGATGAAGATTCTGGTGATATGGTGGACGACGACGATGACAATCTAGAATGGGTGGAAGTCTCAAATATACGAGTGCTTGGTAGTAGGAGTGAACAAAATTCCACAGATACTGCAGTAATTTTCCCTCCATCAAGGGCAGATCAATTACCGCTGCATTTAAGCTTGAAGGATGATAATACTACAACATCAGAGGAATGTAAATGGAATGGAGAAATAACTTCCTGCGTGATCATTCCATCTCCTACAATCACAGTGATGAATTCTTCTGACTGTGATGAGCTACCTAAGCAGATAATTCAACGAACAGTGGGGATAGTTATTGGGACATCTCAAGATCAAGTCTATTCCATACCAATACATGTATCGGGAGAGATTACTCCCAATGACAATGATGAAGTGAAGTTCTTTTTAGAATATGACAAGTGTGAAACTGTTACCAATAATCTTCGCGATGACGTTGATTGTGAAACTCAGCATCCCGTTGTCTTTCAAATTCTTCCTAGAAAGTTCAATGATAGTCACGATGAGAACAACGGCAATGCTTGTGATCGTGATGTTAACACACATGGTGCAAGTGTCTTTCATGGTTACGTTGACGGAGATATGCAAGTCTTTCATCCTTCAGTATGTCATGAGTCAAATGATACCGAAGAGACGAACACCTGTATTGGCATTAAATCATTGACGTTTCGTCATGATGGCACAACAGCTAAAGACAAACAGCACAAACAAGGAGTGGCGTTGAATCGAGAAGTTATTTGGGTAACGTATGAGAATGGCACAATGATTAAGTTGCCCTCATGGAAGATATTTAGCTCTGTTCTAAGAGCAGATTGGAATGATATTAGCAACGCAAAGAGCGACAAGGCGCCTGCTGCAGGTGCAGGTGCTACCTTCACGGCAATTCCGTTAAGTGGTAACATCAAGTCCCCTTTGGACACCCCTCCAGCCGATCAACTGAACTCGTTACAATCTGAAGCTGACGAACCTGAGCTGTCAAAAGAGTCAGTTCATGACTATTGGAGCATGCTGAAATACGGAATCGAATCAACAAAGCTCACACAAGGTGACGCAAACCAACCCATGGAGTCAGCACTATTGCTTGCTGGACAGTCCATGCCTGCTTCAACAATGCCTCTCCAATTCAACTCTTCTCGTATCCACGCGGCTTCGCCCGCAGATAATAATACAGACGGAGGAGCTCACAACGAAGACTTTCAGTCTCCAATTCAAGATAATGACCAGCAGGAAATTGACAACAATTCAACTACATCATCAAGTGATGAAACATATGGCCCTGCAACTGGAGCAGTTCTAGGAGGCACTACTGCACTCATGAAAGGAGCGCTTGGTGTTGCAGTTGATGCTATGAGGTGGGGTCTTGGAAAGAGTGCTGGCAACAACGATGAAGTAGGTGATTATGAAGACGATTCAAATGAAGAATTTATGGATGTTGATGAATCTATCAACGAGGAAGAAGTTCCATCAACTAGCCAAGACACGGCAAAAAAGAGTAACCGTAATGCTCGTGTCCCATTTATGGGTGAAACACACGTAAATGATTTATTCCCACATCTGTTGAATGGCGCTTCACTTGAATTTAGTGATCTTCCTCGTCGATTCGAGAGTGCCAAGATTGATCCAAGTGGAACCATGGCTGTCACAACTGACAATCTGGGCCGTGTCATATTATTTGATCTCGAGACAAACCAACCGATCCGCATGTGGAAAGGAATGCGTAATGTCTCATGTTACTTCACGGAACTTTGGACCGACGAAGAATCTGGCTCTAGAAAACAGATTTACTTGGTGATACACTTTCAAAGAAAAGGCATTGTCGAGATTTATCGCTTACGACAAGGCCCAAGAGTTTCGTTAGTGGCAGTGCCCGAGCAGAATGAGTGTGTCGTGATGGAGTGCTACGGGCCACCATCGGATGGCAGAATTGAGAGCTTCCTGTTGGAAGTGGTGACCGATGCTGGAGAGGAACGTCAGTATATCATTGATAATCTTATCATCGATGACCCAGACTTCACAAACAAAGTCCCTCCAAGATCACTGAGCGTGACGCAAGCAGCTTTGCAAAATGCAAGAACAATGCAGCTGAATCTCTTCATGCAGCTGCTTGCTTCAGACACAAATGTACCATGCTCCTCTGCCACTGTCCTCGCAACGTTTAAGCGTATCAAGACATTGGCCGACTTAGGTGAGGGACTCGAGGCTCTCTCTAAATGCAATCGTCTTGAAGATGAGATGGGGGTCGTCGGGTCAAGTTTCCACTCTCAAGCAGTGGCATTCTGCAAGTCACGCCTGGATCAAGTGAAGAAAGTAGAGTCAGAAGAAGGAAGTGGTATGACGAGAAAGGCCGCAATTTCTGATCTAGAGTCAAAGCTCAGTTATCACGAAAAGCTAATAAATGCTTTTGACACCCTGAACAATTTTGAGTCGAAAGACAATCTCAAAGATATTGTTATGGACGAGGACAGTGGAGATTTAAGATCGATTTCGTCCTGGGCGTCAGAAGCGTTGTCTTGGCTCCTCGTTGCTTCTGGAAATGATGCTGCTAGTAGCAGATTTGCGCCAGCTTTTCCGGATAAGCAGAAGCAAAACAACAAGCCACTTCGGTTTTCACATTTCGCACGACGTTGTGCTTCCAAAAAAAACAAGAATAAACTTCCGTCTGGAGACAATGATGCTGTGTACTTCACTCCCGTGAAGAGAGACCGAGCCCCAATCATCGCCAGAATTTTCAGACCTCTGCTAAGGGATCTCTTTGTTTTCAAAGTAGTCAATACAATTCTCACTCATCTTGGTATCGATAGCGACTTTGATACCCTTCAGCTTTATTTTGGGGAATGGTTGCGTTCACTTCCTGCAGATGCAATCAAAGCAAACATGTCCGGCAATTGGCGCCCTATGGTGCGATGGCTTCATGACATGATACTCAACGCGTATCAAAGGAATCGACACAACCCAGAAGAGCTCGATGATGCCTCACTGGAAAAAGTTGTGAAGCTTGAGTCACTCTTGAAGTTTTGCAATGAGATCGAAGATCTACCAAAAGCTTTTTTCATCGCAGTGATTTGTGTCGATGCCGTATCTACCGCTTCATTGCAAATTGAAGAGAAAACTTACGGCAAAATAACTCAAATGGATAGCATCCGACCGTGGGAAACTTTGTTGCGTAGACTGAGAGTGTGCCTCCTTGTTTCGCTGCGTCTTTCAGGAGAGGTGGATTCGGGAGGTTTCAATCCTATGACAGTGAGCAGCGTTTCAAAACCAGGTACTTTTTCAACATACGCATGGATTGCAAAGGACGAATTGACCCTCAGCCATGAGAATCAAGTACTGGTGAGTTTGGGCACTGGTTTCTTTTTTATCTACTGACACTTTCAGACCAATCTTACGTTTTTTCCTGCTTTTGTTTCAGATGGCCATGGAGACTGCATATATGTCAAGTTCTGAGGCCTTTTACCCATCAACAGCAGATGGCGACGCAACTGCGCACAAAAAGGCAATGCTTCAAAGTTGTAGCAATTCACAGCGAGGTTCTCTTCGCAGTCCTTCCGGCCTCACTAGTGATAGTCTTTCACCACCTCTCCTATTCTATCTTAAAGACCATGGACGATGTACTACTCGCTTAGCTGCTCATCGCGCACTTATACTTGTAGGTCTTTGGGGTCAGACACCAGGCAACATGCTACTTTTAAGAAGGTGCGTCGAATCGCTTCAAATCGCGCAGGAAAATACCAATCAATTTGGCCTGGCAACTTTGTTGGAAATATGGCAGTCGCGTATTCGACCTGTATTCCAAAGCTTGATGTTTGGGCTTGGTATCGCAGACGAGTTGTCTCATGAAGTTTTTTCGTCTTTGATAGAGGACCGAGTCTGGCTGAGCGAGTTTACCTTTCATGCACGAACTGTCCTGGGAATGATTCTAGAATGTACCTCCAAAAATCTTACTCAAGACATATCTGATGAAGATCTCGTCAGCGACAAGAGCGAGATGTGGCCCCCACTCAGGGAGTGTCCGATTCTTAGTGCACTTGTGTCCAAACTTTGTCCTGTCAAATCATCAAGCGTTATGTTACATCACATCGTGGCATTTACCTTTGAAATGACGCATGATATCGATTCAATCGCATCTGCTGTACCGTCGTTCACCAGCCTGTTCTCAGTCGGATCACTTTTCTCAGAGATGCCACCAATACCCAAAGAATCGATCGAACAGCGAGGGCTAATTGACCAAGCAATTGTAGACAGAGCTCAAAAGTCTTCTTCAAATCCAATCATAGATAACTTTGATTGTATCAAAGATGTCGAGTTGGTCGGGAAAGCTTTTGGGCTTGATCCTAGATACACCAGGACGCGATATCTTATCGAAATTATACGGTTAGGAAAGGACGCGAGCATCAATGATTTGCTAGGTGGAAGTAGCGCTGCATTGATGAAGCCGCTATTTATCGAAGAGTTGGTGGAAATTCTATGCGTAAGACTTCATGACATCATCTCATCTCTGAAGCGAACAAAACAATACAGAGGGGTGGTTAGTCGTTTGGATGCTGAAGCATCTACTTGGGTGAAAGAGCAAGCGGAACGCATTACATCTCAAGATGACGAGTACACTCCTGTATCATTGATCATAACACACTCTCTAATTCTCAGACTTCGAAGCATGGCTGAAAATGATGCACTCTCAGAACAAATCAATTCACTCTGCCTGATAAGTGAGACGCTATTGAAAGCTGTTCGAGAACAAGAGCAACAGCGAGTTATGGATGTATGAAACCTTTTACTTTAGTGAAATAACTGAACTAGTTGCTTCTTGGATACCTTACCCATAGCATTCTTTGGAATGTCTTCCATCACAAGCATGACTGATGGAATCTTGTAGCTTGCAATTCTTTTTCTACACCAGGCCTGGACTTCTTTCAGCTCAATGTGTCTGTTAGAACTTGATGGCCTGCAAATTAACGCAACACTCTCACCCTTTATATCATCGGGGATGCCCAAAACTACGACTTCGGCAAGATCAGGGTGTTCAAGTAATTCGCGTTCGATTTCCAGAGCAGATATTTTATACCCCGAGCATTTAATTATATCCGCAGACAATCGGCCTAATACTCGATAGCTATCAACTGCTGCATCGTATGCAACAACATCACCTGTCTTGAAAAATCCTTCAGCGTCAAACGTCTTTCTTGTTGCATCCTCCTTCTGCCAATACTCTTGAAAGACGGTAGGTCCTCTTACATACAGTTCTCCGCTTTCCGCTGTTTGTTTTGGAATAGTGTCTCCAGTCTCCGAAATTATCTTGACCTCAACACTTGGCAAAGGAAGGCCAACATACCCGGGCAAACGCTTTTCAACAGGATCCAGAGGGTTAGATAATGCCATTGCAAACTCGGTCATTCCGTACCTCTCTAATATTGTATGGCCTGTGAGTTCTTTCCAGCGCCGATGGATACCTGCTGGTAATGCCGCAGAGCCTGACACCATTAAGCGCAGGTGAGAGCAACATTTGTTGAAATCAATGTTTTCCGGAAGCCTCGCTTCTGCTACTTCGAGCATTTTAGCATATACAGTTGGAACTGCCATAAACACAGTTGGTTCTCTCTGCTCATATTCTTCACTGTTTTCATTGGACTTGACAAATGACTTCGTTTCAATTCTCCTGGAAGTTTCTGCAAGTCTTTCCCATATCTTGACTGGGTCAAACTTAACGAACTCGACACTTCCTCCAGCCCAGATGCAACAAGCAAGTTTATTGATAATGCCATGGACGTGGTGAAGAGGCAAAAAGTGAAGAATTGCATCATCTTTAGACCAAGCCCACGAAGTAACCAAATCAGTAACTTGGTGATAAATATTTCTGTGAGTAAGCATACTCCTCGTTGCCAAGACTGCAGCATTAAGGAATATGACAAAATCCTTGAGCGTTTCCCCCTTGAGACGCTTTTTATTATAAATATATTTCGTCTCCAAATGTGGGCTCTTTGAGGTCATCATGAATTTGTGTAGTAATGATCACCCAAGAATAGAAGTATAGTTCGCTGCATTTGGTGGTTGGTGGAGGGCATTAAAAGTGTGTGTGCGTGTGGGAGCGGGAGATGATCACGCTAAATGGGAAAATTCTAATAGAACATGCCACAAAAGCGATACTTGAGCGATTGTAAAGTTCTTACCGGAGACAACCAAAGATGGTTCACCACAACAAATCAGCCATACTATCATGAACCAATACAACCCGTTGTAGAGACCTTTGCTACGGATTAAAATGGATTACTACACTAACGACAGCGATGTTTCAAGTGTTGATAAGGACTCTATTGGCAAACAGTCATGGTCCGATGGGTCCGACGGGTCCGGTGGCAACAACTCCGACAGTTCATCCATCTCGTCAACTTCAAGAAAAAATGACAACAAATACTACACTAACGACAGCGATGTTTCAAGTTTTGATAAGGACTCTATTGGCAAACAGCCATGGTCCGGTGGGTCCGACGGGTCCGATGGCAACAACTCCGACAGTTCATCCATCTCGTCAACTTCCTCCTATGACAACTCGTCCAATAATCGGCCCTCGGGGCCCCGGATAGATTGCGTGAAACGTAATTCCGGGGTGCCGGAGGTGCCCTCAATTCTATGGTGAGCAAATGAGGCTAAGTGAGGCCAGATATTTCTACAGGAGCCTACGTAGGAATAGTATATGAAGGATTTAGGAAGAAACATTTCCTGTGTAACACGTAGAGGCCCTTTAGACCATACCGGCTACACAGTAGGAATTGATTTTGTATGGGTTCCTATGTAAAAAAGTACCAGGTATGCTCTAGAGCCACCTGAGTTTGAGCTAAATTGTCATTGCAAGAAAGTGCAAAACTAATTCATATGGTTCTCACAGTGCTGTGTGCGCGTTCATCCTGCAGAGAAGCTGTTGCAAGAGAAAAGAGAAGCAAAAAACAAAATGACCGGATCGGTCATTTGGTCAATTTGAAAAAATTCTGGTCAATTTGATTTGAAGATGGCTGTCTTATTGCAAAATAGATTTTTGAAGATGGCTGTCTTATTTGCAAAATAGATTTTTGAAGATGGCTGTCTTATTTTCAAAGCAGATTTTTGAAGATGGCTGTCTTATTTTCAAAGCAGATTTTTGAAGATGGCTGTCTTATTTTCAAAATAGAACAGGCGCGCACAGCAAGTGAGAAAAGAGACAAAGTGACAGAAGAGCAAGAAACAACACACAAAGCATTGCAGAGCAACTTTATAGTAGGGTAACCCTGAAAAATAACCTAACAAAGTAAAAGCAGCAGATATACCAAATAAGGCCCCGAGGGCCCGCATTGCAGCTCTCTGTCAGTCCTATCAGCTCCAGAACAGGCTACACAGCCAGGCTGCACGGCACCAGTTTGATATGTCAGTTGAGGATGAAATGAGCGGGGATGCAATGAGTATGTCTTCTGAGATGGATGTTGATAGAGATGGCAGTAGTGATGATGGAAGTGGTGACAATGGTAGTGACAGCGGCGGTGACAATCCCGACGGCCGAGATGATGATGGCAGTGACGACGATGATGACATGTCTACTTATTCTGGTAAAACACAACCTATTATCAAACCATCGAATAGCAGGGTGTCGGAGACTGCATTATTAGCATCTATTTCTACAAACGGAGTTGTACCAGAGAGTGTATATGAACCTAGGAATGGTTACCCGAAAGAAACGGAGGAGGAAGAAGATGGGGAAGATGTTATGGGACTGATTTCATGTGAGTATCTGTTTTGTACAAATCATCATGCCAAGAGATATTATTTGTTCTAACCATTTCTTTTATTTTGATCTATATACTTCAGCTACCTTTTCCACGCAAGTTTCTCGCGAGGAGACTTTGTCTGAAGATGAACACCTCAAAAAAGTTTGTTCATGTGGAGAATGCATCCAAAATGCCCACCATTGTTTCTCTAACAAGTACGAGACGATGATGATGCAGCTAATGCCTTTCAAACAGATTTTGGAATCAACGCGAGTGGATGAAGACGCATACAAAAAGGAGAATCCCCAAATGTATAAGCTCATGAACATGGAACTTCCTTTGAATGATGCCCTTGATGTTGGAGCGGATGAGGGCGATGGAAATGACGAAGCAGGATCTGGAGAGGATGATGAAACTAGACCCAGTTTTCTACAGCCCTTTCAGCCCAATTCGCCCAATTCGATGCCAGAGGATGTAGTTCTCTTTGGACTCGCTTCAAAGACTGTCTCTATTATGGAAAAGAATTGTAAAACAGAAGCAATGACACATTTTCTTGCTGTGCTTGATGAAGCACATAGACAGTTCTCCAATAACACTGGAAGATATGGGACGATTTCTTATGACACTATAGCAAAGGTAAGTAAATTGTTCAAGCCAGTATAATGATTTGCTTCTTGCCATGCTAACGTTCATTCTCAAACATGTCTTTCAAGAGTCTGTATGATGGCGTCGTCATACAGACTGGATACAGGTTCATATTTGTTGAAAAAGATGGTGATTCTCCCGGCAACTACCGAATTATCGACACGCCCCCTTTCAGCACCAACGATGAAGCACTCTCCCGTGATGGTGACAATGATGCAGGTAGTCTCAGAAAGATCCTCATCAACAGAGTTCGTAGCAGAAAGCGGTCTAATTCCAGAAGTGCGGGGGTGCCTGTCAATCCGCTTTTGTCGCTGTTGGACGAACTTTCGCGCAGAACTGATTTGGTGACAAACGGACAAGCAGATAAGATTGATTTATCATTCTTTCATGACGAGGAATCTGTGAGATCAAGATATGTCAGTATCATGGAAGAAGTGTCTAAGCAGAATAGGACTCCGACCGCTACTCTTGTGAATATGCATGTCACTGCCAGCGAGGTATTTGCAATGCATGGTCCTCTATTCGAGTTTCTGATCAAGGCTGGAACTGATGAATCAGTGAGCTGGGATTCTCTGATTCAAGACCTCGGGAAGTTAGGAATGACACCTTCTTTGTTAGCAGAGTTCCAAGAATCAGTAGTCAAGTTCAAATCGATGAATCTTGGCTGGGTCTTCAAGTTGGAGCTCTGGAACTTCACTTTGGAACTCCTCATTTTCCTACAAGCACAATGCAAAACTTGTGGCAAGTCTACATCTGTCTGTAAAACACGAAAGGATCTAAGGAACTATCAGTACGACCACCTCAACGACTTCAAGAAGACAAATGACCTGTCAAATATTCACAGCAATATCAGTACCACGGGTAACCCTTTTACATCACATGATCTTGTTGAGAGAGGTCTTTTTGAGAGTAGAAAGGGTGGTATCTCTTGTGTTGGTTGCCATGAGGCTGGTTCTCCCACTGGAAATCATGACAGGCAATTACGTCGGGTGCCTAAGATGGAGATGGGTCCGCGTGTGTTGCACCTATTTGGACAAAATCAACTGACATTTCAGGATCTCATTAGATTGAAAGAGTTGCAACTCTTCATCAAGCAATGCTACGAATGGGGGCTTTGGTCAGGGACAACACTTCCCGTGTCGGCTGATCTCCTAGTGAAGGTAGATGTATTGAGTTATGAATTGCTCGGCTTGCTGGCCACTGATCATATCAAGGTCACTTCGGAAGAGTGGGCAAATTCCCAACGCTCAACACGTAGACAAAATTCAACTGATATTGTTTCCAACCTAGCTAAGCGATTGACTGGCAAGTGCCCTGGATGCAACAAATGTTGGTATAATGTCAATGCTACACGTTTGCGGGAAGATGAGTGGAATCACCGAATTCCTAGGGCAGGTACTGATGAAAAGACAATGAGTGATCTGCGTTCTGTGATTTCACAGTGGCTCAGAGGGGCTATTGAAGGAGACCTAGAAGATTGTTGCAACATGTGTCACAAGGAGGTGACTGCGTTTCAATTTGGCAATGGACCCAAACCTGTTTGGTACACAGGTAATTAGATTAGTGGTTCAATTTGATTGATGATTGGGGTTGTCAAATGCGTATTACAGTAACTTTCATATTAGATCAGTTCATTCATGAGAGTGATGGCAGATCGCATCCTTCATCCTCTATTACTGCCTTGAACTTTCCATCCTCTTTCTATCCAGTCGCCGATGCAATAGCTTGGCTTCCAGAGCCACAAACAGGAAATGTGGCAAGAACAATCACTATCAAAAGACGTAGTAAATATATGTGCAGCAAAGGAAGCTTGTTCTGCAATGCGGAACATCGCTCTGCCCGTGCTTGACGCCTTTTGGTGCCCCGGTGGTACCGGAAGTATAAATGATTAGAGCAGCAGAGTCTATCGAATTGATGTCACCATCAGATCCCAAAGCGTAAGTACCATTATTTGCTTTGGAATCAAAACCAAGCATCAAATCATCGAGACAATGGTATCGATCTGTTATTCCCACCTCTGCAGCAGCAATTTTTAGTTCTTCCGATGACTCAGGATTAGAAGTTCCATCAATAACCAACGAAGGATCACAATCTTTCAGCACATACGCCAACTCATTTGCACGGTGGGATATGCATAGCGGAACAGCAATAGATCCTGAAGACCAGCATGCGAACTGAGTAGATATGTATTGTGGACCAGGAGGACAGAGGTAAGCAATTCTTTGAGGGTCGTTTGCACTTGTCTGCTTCTTTATTTTCCTGAAGTATTTGTGTAGGTGCGCTGAGGCGGAGAGAATATCGTGGTAAGAGTATGCAATCTTTCTGTCTTTGTTGCTTGGGGCGCTATACATATCATATGCCAGTATTCTACCCATTCTAGCATGCTCCGCGGCTCTGACTAAAAGAGGCATTCCATTTTTAAGGAGGTCTGATTTTGTCGTGCTTAGATATCTACTGCTGCATTGCTGCATCACGAGAGCAAAACGGAGCGACGTAGTTCCAATCATATCTGTCAGCTACAATAATAATTACGCTCCCATCATCAAAGAGTTGATTATTGGCGGAGTGCGGAGGCTGAAGTTGACAGTACAGGGAGAGGAGGAGGTTCTCTTTTGTCATAGCGACACCGATGCGACATAGAAAACAAAACTTCGATAAACACTTAGGTAAGTAAAGTGTACTAGAACGGACCAGGTAGGTCCGCTAGGACAGTTAGACGGACAAAGAATGGACAAGAAAGTAGTACAATCATTGCCATAGTACTCTTTGGACTCTATGCGCTAAGTAAAGTCCATTTGTTCTCCAATGTGTGTTATTGTTCATCGCAAGCGATTCAAGTAGAAGCAACACCTTTGCACCTGGCGGCTGCACCTTTTTTCCGTTCCGGGGACGAATATCCAGCTCAGGCGACACATTTGGAGCAGTTCGAACAGGTGTGAGGCGGTTTCTTTTCCTCTCAATGCGGCAGATATCCAGCTGTAGCGATTTTTTGCGAAAGCCGCTTGGCATTTCGCTTGCAGTTTTACATATTGTATTGTTGCCTATCATGCATTGACTACTTTGATGTATCGTTTCGGAGTTCTCATTATCATCAAGTGAACCCAGCAAGAAGTTGTGATCGTGTGAACCCATAGAGATCCCTCAGTGAGCGAACCCAGCAAAACGATGTGACAATTCTTATTTATTTTGCCAGAGGGCCAACAGGCGAAAAAATCACAGGGGAGCACTTTTTTGATCGGGTGAAGTAATACAATTCCCCATTTCTTGCAATGATTGTTCCAAGCGAAAGGGCTGTTTCCTCATTGAAGACAGCGAGCAGCTCCGCTTGACCAGGTGAGAACGTATAAAAAAATTTCACTGAAATATAGAGATAGATGCATGAGTTCATAATTCTATGTGAGTGATGGCAGCGAGTGATGCTGCGGCCCAGCTCCGATGATTCTGTTCAATCCGTTCCTTCCTCTCACAGAGTCGATAAAGTGTTTAGTGAAGAGCTTGTCATATGATTCTGAGTAAGACACAGCATCTCTCAAAGACCATCTCATCTCAGAACCAAAAATAGAGGCGAAAGGTACCTGATTTCTGCCCCTCTCTTCAGCAGAAAGGGTTGCCAAGATAACACAGTTTACGAATGAAGAAAATAGAGAATCATCTTCTCGAGTTGCAAGCGCAAATGCAACCAGGGCCTCTTTTACAGTGCCACTCTTATAATAGTAAGGAGTAGAAAACTGATAGCCTCCAAAATCCCTGAATCTCTCGACAATCGTTCCAGCCAACACATCTATTGTGCCATTTTGGAGAGCTAGAAAAGCTTCGTCTGTTGAAGAGAAGTTGATTAATTCAACCGCTTCATTATTGCCGTAGAAAAACGCAGCAGCCATTGTGCGGCAGTCTAGATGAGAGGGGAGTTAGCACGAGTGAAACAGTCCTTGCAAGCAATCAACCAACCAACCAAAAGATGAGCTACTCACAATCTGTACTCATGCCCACTATGCCTACACTTTCTGTATCATTTTCAGCTTGGACAACCACGCCACAATTGAGCTTTCCATCGATAATGATATCTGAAAAAGTACTGTTAGGACGTGGTCCAAAGTTTTCCCGGTCTTGTGTTTTTACGTCAGCAGCATAATCCAAGTCACCGAAAGGAATAGGATAATGCATCTTTGTTCCATTGTTGATACCGTTCATACCACGATGTCCCGGAAAATGATACACATCTTTGTATGATCCAACGCAGTAAACTGCATTGAGATAATTCAGCTCTGATGCTACTGACGTTACATTTGTTGTGTTACCACAGAGCGTAGCGTTTTTCGTCAAATCTTGCTCCTCTCCATAGAATAAAGCCTGCAAAACCCAATTTACAACATCAGAGAATTCTCGATCGGTATTTCGGGTAACAAATGCATGCGGCGCTTTTGTAAACTGTTTAGCTCCAACATGATACGTTGAGCCAGCAATTAGCGACAATTCAGTAGCTACAACATTGCATGTGCCATTATCCATCATGATTACGGTCTCATCTACTGACGAAGTTGTGGTGTAAAAGTCCTTTGGAAAGTTCGACGCCACATATTCCAAAGGCGTACTGTGTGCGCCAACACAAATGGAGAGAGAATCGCAGATGCCATAACGCTTCTTGTTCTCGGCACACTCGATGAAGGTTTCATCACCCGCATACTTCATCCCTGCATGGTTATAAGGAACGCTGAACGTAAATCCACTCTCAGCAGAAGCCAGTCTGACTTCTCTTTCAATGGTATGCGTATCTGCGCCAATTAACAAGTCAACATTGCGGTTGTTGAGTATCGACCATCTAGTGCCCAAAGTAAGTTGGACGATTTCATAGCTATCAGCATCTCCTACCACCACTGACGCTACTGCTCGACACAGGTTGAGATGAAAACTTCCACTCGTATTTATTTGGTTACTATAGAATCCGCATCGGATAAAGCCTCGTTCTTGAACAGTTTGAAGAGTTGGTTTCGAATCAAAAGTAGGAGATGCTGTCGGTTCTGGTTGCGGATGTTTCTTTTCTTCACTAAACTTGACAATAGATAAAGAGAGCAGTGTAGCAAGGATTACCAACAGTGTAGTCATGACCACCGCAATTTTCTTCCAGTTTTGTTCACAGCATCCCATCTCAGTTGCTACCACTACATCAGCTTCTTCAACTAGAATGGCAGACACTACATCACCATTGAGGTTGTTGTCAGCGCTTGTAACGCTCGCCCTACCATAATAGTTGGACACAATCTGGGATATTGATGATCTGCGTCTATCTGATGTCGATGGTTGATTTGATTCAACATCTTCGTTGTTATTATTTACGATGGTTCCTCTCTCTTCTGCTTCTCTCCTTGCTCTCTCTGCTCGTATTCTTTGTCGCTGTGAGAGTCGATTCCTTCCCCTGTATTGTCGTGTATAGAGCATATTTGCACGCTGGTTGACTTGAGTAGCGCCAATAGTGATAGGTGTGCCGCTAGCCGTGTGCCTCTCTTTTGTATCGGGGCAGTGCTGTTCATCATCTGACGACGTTTCAAACTGTGGCGACTGTGGCACAGAAAAATTTGCAGCCGATTGAGCCACGACGGTCTCGATGGTTCCGTCCATATTTTGATTTGTCAGTGGGTTTCTTCAGGTGTAGAGGTCCTCCGCTGCCAAGCAACCAGTACAAGAGTACCAGCTAACATAATATTATTCAACATTGAGTTGGGTGCGTGCGCCGGCAACAAGACGTAAGATTCTGTATGTGTCATAAGCGCTCATTTTGTCACAGCGGCAGCTACCTGCTTCGCATTTCTCCTTGCCTTTCCTGTTGACCAAAGCAAAACCGTGGATTGCGATCAACTCGATCTACTATCTGTACTTGCAAAAGAAGATAGTCATCGCCAACGAACGCAAAGCAAAGCCATGGCATCGAAAGCTGCAGCCACACTCATACGCCGTGGGGGAAAGCACTTCTTCACCAGATACTGGGCCGCAAAAACAAAATCATCATCAGCAGCATCGTTTGCTCCATCCTTGTCATCGTTTGTGCCAAACCCGGCTGGCACTGGCGCGAAGAGTTATCTTGGCAGCTCACGTTTGATGTCTTCTGACGTAACAAATGGCAGATTTATGGAGTACTCAATGCTATATCATGATTCTGTTGCCTTTCTTGTAAGCAATCAATTGGGCATACCGGTATTCATGGCAAGTGAACCCAAGACACCGGCAGATGTTGCAAAGGAATTCAATCTTTCTGTTCGTGCCGCCTCTGCTCTACTCGTTACGCTCTGTAGGATGGACGTTGTGCAAGTCGTCAAGGATAGCGATGATTCTGTCGATGCTATCGTCTATGGCCTGACACCATCGGCTAAAACGTTTCTATCCGATAGAAACGACTTGGCATGTGTGAGTCCGTTTGTTGATACGTTCACTACCAACTTCGTCACTCCTGAGGCTTTGCTCGAGTGTAGCCTCCCAGCAGATGAAAAGAAAGATATCATGTCAGAGCATCTGGAACAAGATGATGAAACCGTTGCCAATAATGCCAGACACTTTATGGCGCATATGAACGCCCAAAGCTATTGTTGTGCCAAGGCTCTGCCCAAAGCACTAGGTCTGGATAGTGTCAATGAACCAAAAACGTTGCTTGACGTTGGAGGCGGATCTGCTATTTATTCGATTGAAGCAATTCAGTCTAATTCAAATATGAATGGCATTGTCTTTGAGCTTCCAGCAATCAAGCCCATTACAGAGGAATACATTGAGAAAGCGGGCTTGTCAGATCGTGTGTCCGTCTCGCCTGGTGACTTCTTCAATGATCCCCTTCCAGCAGCTGACTACGTCTTATTTTCAAACATTTTTCATGATTGGCCTGATTCTATCAATGCGAACCTAATCCAAAAGGCTTTCGACTGCTTGAATCCTGGAGGAAAGATTGTTATTAGTGAGATTTTATTGGCGGATGACGTGAAAAGTAGCACACCTGCTGCTACGAGCATGAATGTGATCATGTTACCCTACACCAAAGGTCGCCAATATCGTCCCAAGGAGCTGTTTCGTAGGTTGCAAAAGGTTGGCTTCACTAAACCCCAAGTAATCAACTTGGTCGATGATTATGACCTTGTTGTTGGAACAAAAGCTTAAAGCAACTCACTTGTTGTAATCTAGAGATTGTTAGCTAAAACTTCTTTAACAAACTCTCTAGAAATAAACAGAAGTCTAATCTATTATTTGTCTATGCAATGTAATTGTGTAACCGAGTTAGTTTTGTTTTTGTGGCATTCAAGACGTATCCAATACTTCATGCTGCCTTCACTTTCCCACACTCGGGGATTGTTGAGCTCCTACCTGGCAGGAGATCTCATAAACCATCCACCTCGCTTCTTCTTAGGGGATGAAATTATGTCGACACAACAGTCAGTACTGGCAACATCACTGCACCGCTCACGAGGCAACTTCTTGTAGCTAGGCGATGGCAAAACATGACCATGCGTATTTGAAGCATTTTCTTTCTCAGGAGCTAGAGCACTCTGATCTTCCTTCTCTTTATGTTGCATAGAAGCGACAAGGTCATTGTATTTGGATAGCAACACACTGTGACTAGTTCTAAGCTCTTGTGTTTGATGGCGAAGAGCACCCGCCTCCGCCTCAAGCCGTCGGTATTGATCGTGATCTTTCTTGTGGCTCTTCAAAATTGTCTCCTTCTCGGCATGACTGTCAGATGTGAGTTTGAGGATGTTGGAGTTCAAATCCTCAATGTGTGCTTCGTAGTCATCGCGCATTCTTTTCATCTCCTCTTCACATTCGTTAATGTGTTCGTTTTGGGCATCAATCGTTCGTTGCTTCATCGTGTTGGAAGTCTGGAGAATGTTGACTTTCTCCTTCAACTCCACAATTTTGCTCTCGTACCAATCTTTATTTTCCTCAAGCTGTTCATTCATCGTCGCAACCACCTCCTCGCGAACTTCAGCTTCACAACTCTGTAGTTGTTGTTCTAGTTCCTCGACGGTTTGATTGAGAATGAATCGCTCTTCCCTGAGTTGTTGCAATTGCTCAATGTTTCCTGTTTGAACACTTTTGCTTGCATGGGCGTGCATTCTAGTATTGATACTACTTGTAGTATTGGTACTACCAAATTGTTTGATGCCATGTGCTGGAAATGGAGCTCTATGCGTGTTACTTCGTTGCCTCTTGGCCTCTGGCTTAGACTCGGTGGCACCTTTGCGCTTCTTTGGAGAGATCTTCTGGACTAATTTCTTGGCAAGCGACTTGACCTGTGAAACCTCCTCCTTCAGTTTGACATTGCTCTCCTTGGCCAACGCTCGGCATTTACGATTGTAATCAACTGCACTAACCGTAACGCTTCGAGCAGTGGTGGCATATCCAAGGACGTGCTGCGTTTCATCGTAATCATCCGCAGCTGGATTCACATTTACAATCATTGACGTACGAGATGCTGCCGGCCCAGTCAGATGATTCATAAACATATGAGTTAGCTTGGATTCGCGAAAAGGGACTACTCCACCCTTTGCCACCCCACCACGTTTCTTCGGCTGATGATTTAGCATCTCTCGAAGACATCTCATTAGATTCATGAGGGATGCATTGATGAGAGCTGCTTCCTTCTGGTGACGAGTATGACTCATGGCACCTGTTCGTTTGCTCCTCTCACTCCCTGCCAGGTCAACAATCCAAATGATGGTAGATTTGCGTCGACTATTTCTTCTACTACTAGAACTAGAGCCGGAGCATACACTCTCATCATCTGTTTCACACTCAGAGTCATCACCATTCGTCTTCATTGGCTCCTGGCCCTGGAAATAGGCAATCTCAAATTGACAAATGGAATGAGAACGGCTCGAATTAGCATTGATGTTGTTGGAAGCGGTATGACGATTGTTCTTTGCCTCTCGTGCCAGTTCCAACCCCTCCTGAACATTATTGATTGGATGCTTCGCCAAGCCACGGACAAAGATACGCCCACGTCTACTTTCACGTAGTTTCAAGGCGGGTGGACCATCACCAGGATAGCGTTTGGCAGCCTCCTTCTTTGTCTTATCAGGCAACAGATCGTAGATATTCTCATTGTAGATTTCGAGGTAGCTCATGTACAGCTGCAACTGTGGTCCCGGACAAGATTGCTTATTCAAATCATTGATACGTGATAGCATGTGATTCAATGAACGAGGAATGACACCCCAATCCTTGTGAGGTGTAGGATCTGCACCATCATTGGCCTGAATCACTTTTTGACCAAACCCAGTCTTCTTGCGCTTCTCAAATCCACTCCCCATGACGGTATGTGTCTTACCCGCATTAGTCACACCAAGTGTAAACAGCAGAGCTGATTCTCCCAATTGAAACAGTTGTTGATTGCCATCATTTTCATTATTGCTCTTCTTTGGAAAAAGTCCCTCGACAAGCGGCGCGGCCACGTTATCATAAACATCCTTTTGAGCAGAATTCGGGCCAAAGATCCCGCTGTAGGAGTATTCTTTCACACCACGAACTTCTGCAGAAGAGCCGTCATTTCCACTGTCTGTACTACCATCGTCATTGAACGATTTGGACGAAGACACCGATGACTTGGCGTGTCTATTCCCACTGCGGACAACCTTGGCGGCGTTGGAATTTAGTGGCGGATAAGTCCGGATAGTGCTGGGCAGAGATGATGTAGCATTCTTGTCAGCAACTATTTCAATAGTGCTAATGGACCCCTCTGCACTTTTGTTCTCTGCATTAGTTCCAACGGGAGGACGCACACGCAAAAAGACCGAAAGTCTCTTGTCATTTTGGGGTAAGAAGTTGCTACTGCTGTTGCCATCCATCGTGGACGACCTCGATAGGGTATTGCTGGCGCCACCACCGCCGGTGCTAGCAATGCTGTTCGCTGTAGCAGGCCTTCCTGGAGCCAACGGAGGACGGGGAAACGAAGACTTGCTGCCAGCTTCTGCTGCTTTGTTATCTGATGGTTTACTACTCTCATTTTGTTGTTTCAGCGAGGCATTATTGTCTTCATGGCGCATACTACTACTGCTACCAACACCTACCAATTCATCGGCAGCGTCGGCATTCTCAAATGCACTTCGCAAGTTCTTCCCAAATACAAGCTGCAGTTGTGAATTATCTTCTTCGTCGTCGTCAACTGTTCCGCTGAGTACGGATTGAATGTCGACATCATTGTCGACCATCGTGCAATTGAGATCGTCGTCGTTGTTGCTGCTATCGTGCTCTTCGTCAACGGCCATCGCCACCGACTCGTCAAAGGGGGCACCCATGGACATTGTCACTAGCTACTGTTGATGCTGATGAGTTATGTAGTTGGTAGTGGAAGATGATTCTCTCGGTGTCAGTAGGTAGGCAGAAAAATGGAATCTCATTGCCATCGCCGATCGGATCGGCCGAAACGGCAAAAATTTTCGATGGCCGATTTTTGGCGCGGTTTTGGAGGGAGCAAAGCCAAACGAAACGACATGGGTGGTGGAGGCTGGATGGTGAGGTTAGGAAACCACTCTTCGCAGGTGGCTTCTATTCTTCTTCCATCAAACATCTTGAACAGCATGGCAGTGACAGCTACTTCATTCAATATAGGTGCGTACTCGGAACTAAGTACCATCTAAAACTTTCTACTTTATCTATCATCCTTCAATGTGCCTCTTTTTATGAAGTGAAGATCCATGCATTTGATGCTGACGATCTTGTGCCACATACATGCTATTTTTATCAACAAAATCAGGGATATGTGTGGATTCGATTCCAAGACTCCTGTAGATTTCAAACAAGTATGATTGTTTGAAATGCATCAGGCCTTCGGAAGATACTACCATACCTACTCATTTGCCTCGTATGGAGCTGATGAAAAGCAACGCAACAAATGCAATGAAAAGGAAACCCAAACCTCACTTCTCAAGTATGAACACGGTTCTAAATACACATTACATACATCAATCAAACACATCTCACTTTGACAAACAGTGACGAAAACTTCATGGCACCACTGCGAGAGTTGTTGGAGTCGAACAAAGACACACATCGATAGCCTTCTCTCATACACCTGACAGGAACTGCGGCGCCGCCAATGAATAAATCTTTCTTCGAGACGTCGTCATGATCATACACTGCAAATGAAACAATACCAAGAGCTGGATTCAAACAGGTGAAACTTGCGGCTTCTCTCTCATTCCATATCGGGTTCAGCCCATTTCCCTTGACGACACCCGATGAGAACGTGGGAGGTGGCAGTAATGATGCTGGTGAGCCATCGTACATGGTGACTACGACGAAGGGATTAATGGTGCGCTTCTGCATGCCGGGCTTGGTATCCATTGACTTAGGGAGACAGAACCCACTGAGTATCCTAATAGTCACTTTCCTTGGCCGATGACAGCCCATGGCATCATCTAAGTCACCCAGCGAGTCGCTACACAAGTATTCAGGTTTGAGCACATAGCCTGTGTTTCCATTTTCTCTGAATCTTCCATCATTCACTAGCATAAACTTATTGCGCGTGAAATTCATTGATGCAAATTGACATCCCATCGCCCACGGCAGTAACGGATTGTAGTTGCAAGAAAATGATGGAGGATATGCACGCGAGAAATGATTCTTGTTGAACTCAACCATATTTTTCCATTCTTCTTTCCCATCCTCCGCCATCTTCACGATTTTGTGTTCAGGAAAGTTGTGCATTGTCCAAGTAGGCGTTTTCATACTCCTCATCCAAGTTCTATAGTTGCAACTGTGGAGCAAGATGAGCTTGGACAGACTCTGTGATATTGGTTGAACCCTTCTCATCTTCTCTTTGAAACGTGTCGCAATTGCTAGCGCCCCTGCCTTTTCTGCTGCAACAGATTCAGCTTCTTCGAGTTTGTCTTTCAAATCCTCGGCTATTTTAGCCAGCGCTTCAGCATTCTCACACGCATTTACGGCGAGCAGCTCAGCTTGTTGCACATATTCTTGATGAAGGAGCTCGGACATAGCATCTCTTTCCAAACTTGCTAAATTCAAGCAATTTTTCTCGTGAGCTAGCCTCGCCTCCGCTGCTCTCCACACAGCCTCTTCTTTTGACTCTTTCGCAAAATCATAGGCAGACTGAAAAGCGTCGCAATCAATTTGAGCATTGCTCACGTCTTCCTCGAGTGAGCTAGTATCTTGAACGCCCTCGGCATCTTTAGTTAATTGTTCAGCCCTTTCTCGGCTGACGATTGCAAGTTCCCTTGCTTCTTTTGCTGCTCGTTCAGCCTCAGCAAGCTGGGTTTCGGTGCTAGTGAGGACTGCGTCAAAGTTTTCGACGCTTTGTTTTGCTCTTGCACAAGCTGTGTTTCTTAAGTTGGCAGCTTCGCGCTCCTCTAACGCATGGTCCTCCAATTGATCAGCGATGGATACAAGTTGATCTGCTTGTTTATGTGCGGATGCGGCAGCCTTTGCCTGAAGCTTTGTCTTCCGTCGAAGATCCTCATATGTATTCTCCATCTCTCTCAGCTTCTTCTCAAGTGTTATCATCTCTGCGAGAGAAATGTCCATTTTCTTATTAAGTGACTTTCGTTCCTTCAATTTCCGTTCTACAACATTCTTTGCATCACCATCAAAATTGCCTGATTTTATCTCCCTTATCCCATCAGTCAACTTCTCTGACATTGCGACAGCATCATCAGCGCGGTGCTGGGCACTTTTAATGGCTTCGGCCAACTCAGTTTGCATATTTTTGTAGGATGCCAGTTTTCCCTCCAGCACATCTTCCTTCTTACTTTCTTCAATTGCCTTCGCTTTCTCTTTGTCTGCTTTTGCTCGAGCCTTTTGAGCTCGAGCCTCAGCATCACATGCTCTTTCTTCACTAATTTTCGCCTCTGCATCCGCAGTTCCAGCCACTGTCTCTGACGAGACTGCTTGGTTGTGAGACTTGTCCAACAGTGCTTTCACTGCAGCAACGCGGTTCTCTGCATTATCGGCATACTCGCGATTTGATCTCGCTTCTGCCAACGCACGTTCAGCTGCATCCTTCAATCTACGGTTTCGGTTGGATACTTCCTCAAGTGCTTCTTTGGCTTCAGCAAGAATCACTTCCTGCTCAGTAAGATCTTGTCGCGCTATTTCGAACAGTTCTGTTTCACTCCGAGCTTCGGCACTCGTTGCACTAAAGACCAACCGAGAGTCTTCGACGCTTTCGGCGAACGCAGCTGCTATTTCAACTGCTTTATTTTCTGCATCTTTTACAACTACCCTGTCTTCGTCAAATGCAACTTCTCCGTCGAACACAATTTCTGTCCCTTCCTCGGCAACATGGTCTGATCCGTCAGCTCTTTTCTTTTTCAACTCTTCATAGCTCATTCCGACATCACGTAGTAAAAGCATCTGCGTGATTTCGTGCCTGTGCTGCTCTTCTCGTTGAATCATCATACTGAATAGAAAGCGACTTTGCAGTCGCATTGGCTTCAGTTGCATCGTGTCTTGCAATCTTAAATAACTGCTCATATGTCACATTAGTCTTGGCCTCCGACTTGATGGATCCTGAAGAAGTAAAAGCAACTACATTGTTGTCGATATCGTCTTCTGAATCATACCCTCCACTCTCTGGCGCAGCAGCCGATCTATTTTCGTCATCAAAATCGTTATTCAGCACTGTTGTTTTCCCCCACGTTGCCCGCTTACTCTTTATCAACACTTTCCCAACCAAATCAGCGGGACTTGGCAATGCTGAAGTAGGAGTGAGGTTTGGGTCTGGTCTATACAAGAACCCTCGCTTTTCCAAAATGTACTCAATATTCTTCGCCATTATCTCTTGGAAAGGAAGAGAGCAATGATTTTCAATGAGCAAAATAATGGGGAATGATTTTGGTTCCGACTGCAGAAAGTATGCGATTGTTTGCAGAACATCCGAAAATTTTAGGCTCGAAACAGATCGAGCTGATTTTTTGGTTGTACTATCAATGATTGTATTGTCGGGGAAATCAGTCTCGCCATATTTAACAACAGGACCCTTTTGCCCATCCCATACGTCAAGTTCAATTGCTCTTGCGCCATGGTACAACGCTAGTGTATATGATTGTAGATCAGTCTTTTCCGCAATTTTTGGGTCCTGAAATGTTTCCTTTGTCCTATGCAAATATGTGTCATGACTCGTATTAATCCAATAATTATTCAGTGGTTCGGTCATCACGCTGAAAGAGACAGAATGAAAGAGAGTGAACAACAGGGATATGAACAAGCAACATTCAAGACGACCTACATCATCATGACTCACCATGAAGAAGGTTTGGCTCTATCCGGGTCGAAAACGTCATTGGATTCTAGCATCAAATACTTAGTAAACACTTCCCACGTAATGTATTCCTTCTCCCATGAAACACCATGCGGTGCTGATTTCATCCCTGACACGAGTGACATGGTATCTTCGAGTTCCTTTGAAAGACGATGGCCATTCAACTGATAGAATAAATCATGTACATCATCGATGGACATGTCAGTTTCGTTTTGTTTGTCATGTAAAAAAATCGAGGAAGGCCCTTGCAGATACGACTTGAGATTTGTTATCAGTGGCACTAAGAAATGCGAGTTTGCCACCAGCTGCGTCACCGTCTCCAAACCCCTTGACAAATGCTCCTGGTGGACCGGTTGGAGAAGAAGCAATACGCCGTTGAATTCCCTCCGTCTTACTAATTGCCATAGTCTGAAAGAGTTTGTCACGTGGATCTTTGAATGATTTGGAAGCAGACGCTTTCAACTTGTTCATAAGTATCGAGACTCCATACATATCTATTCCATCTGCTTCAGGAGATAGAGTGCGGTATAAATTTGTTGCTTCACTCTTGGACAAAGGTGCATTAAAACGCTTGCAGAGACTGACCCACTCATGGCACGAAACTTTGATGTCGTTGCCCAACCTTTTGCCCATATTCTCCAAATGAAATTGTAGAAATGCCAAGTCTAGGTTGGAATAAGGTTCATCTTCTTTGTAAAACTCCAGTAAATCTTCCAATGTTCGAAGCAACGCATCAAAATCTTTTTTGGACGGAATAATCAGATCTAATGAGTCCTCCCCTGCATCCATTCTAACTTTATTCGTGCCAGAAGGAGTTAAGGGCATCTTTGCTAGACTGTCTATGACTGCTGAACCAACGGCAGCGACTGTAGAAGCGTTGTTTGGGCGACGATATATAATGCTTAATGATTGAGGATGAGCACCCGAGTCGTTTGATTTTGCCCTTTGTTGGTGGAACAATATGATATTAGCAAATGAGCAAAAGTGGTAGCATTGCGCACATCAAGCGAGATAATCATCATTACCTACCTTGCTTTGAAAAACCGTCTCGATTGCTGGCCAAGCTGCAGTCTAACAATCATACTCAAATCAAGTTCATTCGTCGGTACAGTAGCCGCAGAAGAAGCAGCTCCCGACCCTCCAGTACTGCCACCATCAGCTGCAGCGTTGTTCCTTTTTAATAGTCCCATCACTTTCCCCTGAGGACGATTGGAAGTGATTAATATGGAACGATGGTTGGATGATATTCCCAATCGACGTGTTTGTTGCTTGCCATTCTTGATTTTGAACAGTAGATAATGAAAATAATATATGAGCATATGATATGTTTGTCGCTAAATTGCAGCACAACATATGTATACTCACCTTGGAAACTTTAATCACCTCCATACACGACAGAGCAAGGTTCGTCTCGTTATCGTCAATACGTAAATTGGCTGGAAGAACATAAGATTCTAATGTCGAACCCGAATGCACATTTGATTTTACGCCATCTCGTCGTAGTGCGAGACCGGACAGCCCAGAAGCGATATTGTTCATTTCAGCCATGGTTATATCTTGTGTACTCTTGGCTACAATATGATGCACTTTATTTCCCTCAGCTACCGACAATAAGATCATTGCAAGCTCTCTTCATTCAACATTCAACATTCAACGTTTGCATTGGCATTTTTGATTCTTGCCTCTTGTCCGCCGCTCGCGCAGCACGCACAAGTTCGGGAGACTTTCTTCGTGGCTGAAGAACCTGTGAATGTCCGGTGTCCGGTGCCACATCTCGCCAAAATGATTCTCAAATCAAAATCATGGCAACGCTATATAGATGAAGTAACAACAGTGTTTGTAGAGGAGAACAACCAACAGAGCCGACACAAACTAACACTAACCGACCATGGGAGCATCCGCCTCCAAAATCAAATTCCGAGAATCCCTCACCTCCCTAATCTCCCGCGACGTCTCCCCCGAAGACGCCGAATTCTGGGATGAATTATGGAAAATCCCCTCCTCGGCTGACGAGGTATTTGAACTCCTCACACCCGACAACGCTCGGCGATTGCGGGATGAGCGCTTTGATAATTTGGCCACGTTGTTTACTCAGGCTACGGCGCAGCTGTGTCAGATTGTGGAGACGCCGTATACTATTTATTTTGATCAGGCGTTGAATTGTGTGAGGGTTTTGACACGGGTGTTGCCGTTCCTGCTGGAGAAGGGCGATTTGGGGGATGGGGATTTGAATGTGGAGGCGTTGTGTTGGGGTGATCATGTGGATGGCAACACTACTGTATCTAGCAAGAAGAGTAGGAGAAATGACGACGGTGACAAGAATGATGATGATGGAGAAGATGATGACGAAGATGATAGTCAGGAACCACTTGCACTTCTTGTGGTGCATGCAGCTATGCACATGTTATTCCTGCCACAATTCACATGCGAGTTCTATGAAGAGGATGATGAAGACGATGAAAATGATTCTGACGATGATGAATCAGATGTCAGCTTTGATGAAGAGGATGATGCTGAAGATAAAGATGTCGCGATGGAGAAGAAGCGTGCCGCCAAAGCTGATAAAGAGTCACAAGCCGAGGCAGGATTGGGCAAACCTAGGCGTATACGCAAGGGCGTTCGGTTGACTCCACACCCAGCAGGCATTGTTTGGGCGCCAGGCGTAGGTTTCACGAATGATGGCAAGTGCAGCATCGGCAATGAAAGCAGCAAGTATCGTAGGCCCAGGAGCAACAAATCCAAGACGGTTCAAAATCCCGAAGCAGCATACACACGAAAATACGACAAAAATCGCATTGAAGTGCTCCGCTTGCTTCTTGCTACCTGCTCTGATCCTCTTTTCTCCCCAGCGGATGAATACAACCCTCTCGCATCACGCTGGATGTCTGTGGCAGTTGCTGCAGATGCTCCCAATGCACCGTGTCTGTTCTACTCTTTATTGAACACGGTGATATCCTACGATCCATCAAACTCATCATTTGGTGGAGTGCCCTACTCTAGCAAACTTGCATCTGACTCTCATGTCAAACTAGTGGACTTGAGTGCTCAGGTGTTGTGTGTGCTCTTGGATTGTGGGCTACCAGGCGACCCATTGCCAGTGGAAAATCAATATGGCGAACCCGTCGTTGCTGTCGCTGAAGCACAAAAGGGAGGATTCAACATTTTCAGATCGTTGTTAGCACGTATTAGCGATGGAAAGGACTTGAATACTCTTTATCGTGGATTTGTGCGCTTGTTGAGACACACATTTGAGAGTAAGAACACACTCTTACCTAGCTCTCAATCCAAACTGGAGTGTTATCAGGAGATACTTATCTTGCTATGGAAGACGTTGGAAGAGAATCCTTTGTTCTTGGATTTCATCTTGACAAGATGTGATGTATGTGAATTGGTTGTACCGATTTGCTATCTCATGTACACATCGAGACAAGATGCTTCTAAGATTGGTTTGGTTCATCTCTGTACCTTCATCTTGTTGAAATTATCTGGAGAGAGGAGCTTTGGTGTTAGTTTAAATCGCCCGTTCCGTACAAAGCTCCCCTGTGACTTGCCCTTGTTTTCAGGAAGCCACGCGGATTTGGTTAGCATTACCCTCCACAAAATGATCGTCAACGGATCTTATAGATTGGTGCCACTCTACTCATGCTTTTTGACTGTTGTCTGCAACATCAGTCCTTATTGGCGATCAATGAGTCTAGTATCATCAGTCAAGTTGGTCAACCTGTTTGAACTATTCTCATCTCCCAAGTTTTTGTACTCTGGAGAAAAGGCATACAAACATCTTGCCTTGCTGTTGGAAATCTTCAACAACATTATCCAATATCAGTATAATGGCAACCAGCATCTCGTATATGCGATTGTGCGCAGAAAGGATGCTTTTGGAAGACTCGCGAGCTTGACGTTGCATAAAGCTGTGCAACAGTGCAGCAAGGCTTTTCCGGCCCACCTACAACCAGAATATGATGCCGACGCTGCCGAGCAAGTTGCCGCATTATCAATACAAGACGTGGACGAAACGGGCAATCCGATTCAGAGTGCAGATTCGCGAGAAGACAAATCTAGCAAAAGAGCAGACAATCCAGCTAAATCGTGGGAATCTAACGAGGAAACAGTAGTTTCAGTGGGTAGCTCAGTCGCTGGAGTCAAGGAACGGTTCACTCCTTCTGAGAGTTGGCTGGCAGAGCTTCGCTCATCTCTTCCGCTAGAAACTGTAAATCGCTTATTGCAGCATCTTGTTCCAGTTGTCGATGATATGTGTGAACGTCAAAATGGAGTAGTCGACGAAACTGAAATCTTGGAGGTATTCAAGGATATAACGATGGTAGGACTGTTACCCGTGCCACATGCAATTGTGATACGGAAGTACCAGCCCAACCAGTACACCTCGATTTGGTTCACGGCATTTATGTGGGGCGTGGTGTTCCTACGATGCCAGCAGCCTCCAATTTTCGATTTAGAGTGTATTCAACTGTTCCAGGTCTCCTAAACAATATCTTCGTTTCGGTGTAAACGTCAATAGTTAAAAATGTAATAGTACATAATATTTAGTTGTTATCCCTTGCTGATACAAACAAGCTCCTTGCCGAGAAGCAAACTGCACGTTGGTCTTCTGAAGAATCTATGGTATCCGTTCTAGTGCGGTTACCGGAGACAGACGCAATTGATACTGTGATATCGTCATCAACTATGTCTTCCTTGGCTGCGTCTTCTTCTACAATTTCATCAAGGTTTGAGTCGTTTGTGTCCACGGCATCAGATTGATCATTTGCATCTTCTCTTCTTGCCTGTGCCAACCTCTGTTCCTCACGCCTCAAGATGGCTCGCTTTGCACGTTCATACTCTGCTTGCTGATCATTGATAGTATCAGCAATATCCTTACGCCAATCTCTCAACCACCAGATTAGTGTTGCGATAATAGAGAAACAAGTCGCCCACGTTGAAAAATAAAGGTTGCCAATGAGCGATGCGGCATGTCCCGGCATGGTTGTGAAGAAGATGAGAATAATCCACTCGATAGCTAAAAGGTGCAATGCGATGCCTTCAACGTAGTTTCTACAGACGAAACAGTTCAAAGTGTAAGCAACAGATTGAAGCGGAAGATTGAAGCAGAACGCAACAAAGTCACTGTGATTACTCACTCGACATCTGACTTCAGTGCATCTCCTTCTTTCTTATTCCTTCTGAATATTTCTGCCAGGATCCAGCACAATGAAACAATAGAAGCAGTTATTGTGGAAGTAAGTAAGAAACCCCATTCATGTCTCGAGACATTCGCAAACATGTTATTCACGTAGGGAGTGGCCGCCGTGCCCTCATCCCAGTTTCTCATCTTGAGAAAGAGAGGTTGAAAGATGGTTAGGAAACATCAATTGAGTCAAGAATAGCCTTGTGAGAAAAAAGCTAACTGCAAGCCATACACTTACCGCATCTAGTACGAACAAGAAGTCAGCAAAGCTGACTATAAAAGTTATTAACCACAGTTTGCACCGATTTGGCCAGCTGCTAATAAATTTCTGAAAAGAAGACATACCGCTAGCTACAAACCATCGTTCTAATGTCCAAAACGTAGTCCACAGACAAAGCCACGACGTAAAATACAGATTGTACTGTTCATTCCCTTCTCCAGCAATTCCTCGTATTGTAGTATTGAACCAAATCGTTACCAACCAAAAAATAACAAGAAAGATGAGTATGCAGAGCTCCACCCTTTTATTTGGGCCAAACATCTGCCGTGTAGGGACAAAGTGTAGTTTAGTTGTGGCTAAGACGAATAGAGAGCAAATATCAGCAGAAACGAAGTGTAAATTCAATTACCTTTGGCCACAATGTTTTTCTCAAGCTGGTGCAATCAAAATGACACAGTATAGCGAAGCTACTGATTATGATAGTTATACAAGCTGCAGCCATAGCATATCGAATGTCATTATCAGACTCCATACGTCTCAACAATACAAAGTCGTAAAAGGAACTAAGATTATCCAGCACGATGCACCAGTTTATTTCCTCCAAGTCAGTGTGCAGAGAATAATCCTGCTTTCTGTACAGCCGCCAAACTGCCTCGAAGTTAAGACTGGCAGATACAAGGAGTAGGATATATCCTTTGGTTCTTGATCCAGCACAGAGAGGTTTTAGTGGTTCATTATTCTTGCTATCATCGTTGGAAGTGTCGTCACCATTTTCTTCCACGTTATCGTCAGCCACAGCCTCCTCTACGTCACCAACGCCATCAACAACAGTGTTTGTCGACGCCAACATGATGCTACTGTAATAAACGAAGAACACTTGTAGAATTTTGAGAGTTGAGCCTTCGCAGTTGCAGTCGCAGATCGATCAAGCTCAGCCGAACCACATTTATTCCTGTGCAGTCACTGCAAAAAGTCACAACAGATTATATGCACACAGAAAAGATCACCAGATAGACAACAGAAAAGATCACCAAAGTAGGAGACGACAAATATAACAAGCCACCATGATGCACGAGAATGATCTCGAATTTGTGACGGAGGTTGACGGAAAAGTCATCCCCCATCCATCATCACAGCCAACTAACAGCGTCCTCTCCAACATGAAAGCCGGTGGTGTCGACGGAGGATCGTCACTAAACAATTCCTCCGCCCCAACATCGAGCTATACGCCTGGATCATCTCTTCCACTTGGTGCAAGCTTTAATCAATCGGCTCATCCAACGGCATGTCTATTTCACATTCTATTCAAAGGCATTGCGTTCACGGTGTATATGCTTGGATCTAAGGCAATGGAAGGTATCATGGTCACAGTTCTCTGCATATTACTGCTAGCCGCTGATTTCTGGGTGGTAAAAAACGTTACAGGTCGACTACTTGTTGGACTACGATGGTGGAATAAGGTTGATCCAGTTACTGGGGCAACGTCGTGGATTTTTGAATCTGCTGCTCCAACCTCTCCAGATGGAACGAATGCAACAACAAACAGTTTTGACAGTAAATTCTTTTGGGGCGTGCTATATATTACACCTATTCTGTGGGCACTGTGTTTCATGTCAGCGATGCTATGGCTGCGCTTCAACTGCTTTGTAACGCTGGCAATTGCATTAGTACTGAGCTTCTCTAATGTATATGGCTATTACAAATGTAGTGCCGATCAACGTGCAAAATTGAATGACATGTTCAATGCGGGCGCAGAGATGGGCATGCGAACCATGATTCGAAATGGTGTCTTTGGAAGATTGGGAGGAATGTTTTCTGGAGGGAATGCACAGCAACAGGGGGCGGCTGCTCCGCAGGTTCAGCCTGGTACTTTTGCATAGTAGAGGAATGGACGTGGGGAGAGGTGGATGATGTGTAGTAGTATGTTTTACTTTTATAGTGCTTCACTCTTATACTTGAGCTGTAATCTACCTCCCTCTACCTCTACCTCCCTTCTTATGGGATTTCCCAGACCCCCGTTGGTTGTGAAAGCCACCACCTCGTCCTCCACTGCCACCGGCATAGAAACCACGCTTCATATCTTGCTTGATAGCTGCCTCACCATCTCCGTCTCCACCCTCGTACTTTCCTTTCTTTCTTCCCCTGCCATTCCCATCACGAGAAGCCAATTGTTCTTTTACCTCCCTAGTTGCCAGTCTCTGGGCTTCATTGACTCGCTCCAGCAACATGAGGACCTCTTCTTCAGCAAGTTTGCATTCTGACAGACGTTGCCCAAGTAAATGCTCCAGCCTTTGATAAACCTCCACATCATATTGAGTTACCATTGCAATAGCCTTTCCACTTCTCCCAGCACGAGCTGTCCTTCCAACCCTATGAATGTAATCCTTACCATGACCAGGAAGATCAAAGTTGATTACAACGTCTACACTTGGGATGTCCAACCCTCGACTTGCCACATCAGTACAAATCAAGATATCTCTCCCTCCAGCCTTGAATTTTGTCAGTGCTCCGAGACGCTTTGGTTGTGACATTTGACCGTGCAGACAAATTGCTGGAAATCCGAGGTTACGTAACATCAATGCTAATCGCTGAACGTTGTTACATGTGGCACCGAATACCAAGATGGACTGCCCTGCATGCTCATTAATCAAGTATGTCAAGTAGCAATCCTTGTACTTGGCAGGAATGAACAGATAACTTTGCAACAATTTCTTGGGTGTCTGAAATTTGGTAGAAACTTCCACTCGAATCGGATTGACTAAACTTGCTCGTTGAAGCTTCTCTACTTTGCTTGTCATGGTTGCACTGAAAAGCATAGTCCTCCTTCCCTTTTCACTATCTGGAATAACTTCCAAGATCTGATTGATTTCTTTTTCAAAGTCCATACTCAACATTCGATCTGCCTCGTCCATAACCAAGTACTTCAACTGACGCAAATGAAATCCCTTTGTATTTTCAAGATGATCTAATAGCCTACCTGGAGTGGCAACAACTATGTGGGGATTTCGTGCCAACGCAATCGCTTGAGATGCCATATCTACTCCTCCTACGATGCAGACTGAAGAGGCACCTATTCCCTGTCCTAATGCTACCATGACTTCATTAATCTGAAATGCCAACTCTCTTGTTGGAGCAAGGATGACGGCGAAGACTTGTTTTTGTGGCTTTTCCAAAAGATAATTCAAAATAGGAATAGAGAATGCTCCAGTTTTTCCTGAGCCCGTTTCAGCTAGCCCGATGACATCACGTCCTTCTAATGCGGCAGGGATAGATTGAGCTTGGATTTGAGTTGCGTTGTCCCACTTGAGGGATTTGATGGAATCCAAAAGCGACGTGTGAATGTTTAGCGAGGCAAAAGATTTCTTCGAAATGATGCCGTCACCATCATCGGAATCTTCTTCTTCATTTCCACCCTCGCTACTTTCTGGTGCAGTAACAGTTGGAGATGCCGGCTCATCATCTTGCTCATCGGTGGTATGCTCCTCGTCTTCCTCCTTTCTACGGCGCTTCTTGGAATCTTCTTTCTTCTTGGTGGGTTTCGCCATGGTTGATGGTTGCTTAGATGACTTGTGAATAGCTGTGAATGCTAGCTGCTCAAGCAATTGTGTAGTGCTTTTGTTCTTCGGCATGTTTGCCCCTTGCTTGCTTGTTGGTTGGTGAGAAAAAGGGAGGGAAAGACGGTCAGGCGGGCGGTAAATTGGTAGGGACACCAAAACGGGCAGGCGGTCGAGCTGAGATTTGGCCCGCTTGTGTTTGCTGGCTTGCTGAGCCGGCCCGAACATACGGCTAACAAGCCCACAGGGGAAGAGTGGAATTCATAAGTTCGTAGGCTGCGCTGCGAATCAAGCTTGTGTGAAAGTAGACATTTCCTTCGCTGAGGGACAGAGAGGCATTTCAAACATTCAAATGTGAAGAGAGGATGCAGTACAAAATATTGTTTGATTCTGTTTTATTCACAAGATATACACTCTTTCCAACATCTGCAGACTAGTATGTTGTACTCCCAATAGTAGTAATGTGTCGTCATCTGTGTATTTACTCCATTCCCAAAAGCTCCATGGTACGATGGAAAGATCCTACCAAGGCTTGATCCTGAACACCGTTTGTAAACCAAACTTGCAAGAAAGTAGACAACTCCGACACCCCAAACTGTCGTAAGAATAACTTGTTTCGGCTCCATGTTTGCATTGGCATAATCTTTCTTATAAGCTCCGTTTTGCTCCGATACTTTTTGAAATCCCCAGTCTGAATTTGTGGAGTAGATTGTCTAAAAGTTAATGGTACAATCCAAGAGAATATATGTTGTGTAACAATATCAAAACAAACTCACCTTGTGGGTTTTCTAGGAATGCGTCCATATTTCCCTGTGCCTCTTTACGATCACAACCATCCTGTGCCATGTATTTAAGCACCGCTACAATTGAAACACAATACAGTGAGAATTCTTTTCGATACGTAGATAAATGACATGAAAGAATCGAACCTTTACTCACCTTGGTCATATGTATCGGGGTTGAAAATTCTAGTGAAGAATGGCTTGGGCCCTGCTCTATAAAGAGTTCCGATTGGTCCATAAGATGATCCTTCCATTTCTTCTGGAACATCGGTGATCCATTTTTCAGAAGTTTTGTCGAAACGTGGTGCCATAGAGAGACTGGTCTCCCGGACGCTGCTTTGCGATGGAGCGAATGCAGAACAGTAGCCGATCAAAGCGGCGACGAAGATGGAAGAGAGGATAGTTTCTAGTCATGGTTCTATTGCTTTTAAAAGTAGTAGATTGCGTGGTAAGTATGGTGAGGTGAGAGTGAATGATGTAGAAGTGTATGGTAGTGGAAGCAAGTTTTGTTCTTCGATCTTGAACCTTGTCGGCGGCATGTTTCTCAAAGATATTGTATGGGGGTTATTGCTCACGTTAGGGTTAAACAAATCTCATCGACAAAATCATAAACAACAAACAACAGCAAACCATGAAAATGGCTCCAGATGATGGGGGAGTCTATCCGCCCAAACGAATGGCAGCAGCGGGTATAATCCTCACAGCTTCAATATCATGTCTCATCAGCCTTGCATTTCTCCTGTGGGGTTTGATCATCGAAGGGCCTGCCTTCTACAATGGGCAGGAGTGCACAATGACTTATTCTCGCTTCCAATTCTTGCCGTTGCATGTCCCGTCTCATCCTCCAAATAATAGATACCGTCTTCTCAAGTTTACAGATGGGCGAGATCCTAGGCATCAGCATTTCTATCCTATATCTGGTTCATTGGTGGAGGATTATCAAACACAAAACACAAAGAAGAGCAACGAAAACAATAATGGGCGGTTATTGGAATTTCACGACAATTGGTGCTTACTTCCCCGCGATGAAATCGACAAAAATGCCAGTCATATTGAATGGAGTGATGCACCTCATCCTCACAGAGGACATCCTGTACTGTACGTTCCTGGGCATTGGGGATCATTCTCGCAAGCACGATCTTTGGGAGCGCATGGAACTAGATGGACAGGTCCCTATCATGACGCTAGTACTCATCAACAGATATTTGAATCATTACGCAGCGGGAGGGGAATGCATGATGGAACGCAGCTGTTGCGCAATATGGAAAACAGCACTGACGATATTGAATTGATGTTGGATTTACTATCATCTCAATACCAAGATGGCTTTGTGATGGATGTTTATGCAATTGACTTCGGAGAAGAGGGAGCAGCTCTTCATTCTTCCAAGATATTGAACCAAGCAGATTTCGTTGCAAGAGCTATTGAAACCTTGGTGGAGGGATGTCATCTTGGAGATAGCGAAACGGGCATTACTATCGTTGCTCACTCCATAGGTGCATGGGCAGTCAGAGCATCATTGGATATGCATCCACATTTGATATCAAAGGGCTGGGTTCAGAATGTTATTAATTTGGCATCACCGCTACAATCCATCCCTTACGCTGTTGATTCTGGAGTGCATGACTTAGTGCAAACTCTAAATGAGAGAGGCAACAGTGATACAAAGCGGAATGTCGCCATGATTTCTGTCTCGGGAGGTTTGAGAGATGAATTGATTCCACCAGCATTGGGCAGAGGTCAATCTGATTCTGACAGCTTCCTTGCAAATTCAATTCTTGAAGCGAAATCGGCAACAAAGTTTGGAATGGATCATCGTTGCATCGTGTGGTGCTATGATTTACTTGCACAGATTCGCGGAGTCATCTTCATGCTTGCCTTGACAACAGACCGTGGTATGGGTCCAAGCGAACGCATGAATATCGTGCGTAGAACCTTGCATCAAACCAATCATACAGCATCATTTGAGCATGAAGTTAAAACTTTGCATGAAAGTGCACTCGACGCGAAAGGATACTCTGCATTAGTCTCCGTTCAACTCGCAGCTCCATATTATCTCAATTGTTTGCTCAAGCTTTGCATTTTGGTTGGTCTTGCACATTCACTCCTGCTACGGCCACTCGTTTTACAATATCAACGGCAACAATATGGACAACAGTATGGATCAATATTTACAACTTGCATGGAAATTTCAATCAGTCTTCTTCTGCTCCCTTCCATTGTCACGATATCATCTTTATTACGTCGGTTAGAGCTCCAGTTCTTGGGTTGGAATTTGAGACAATGCTACATGCACGAGTGTGAGATACTTTTAGGAACTATATTTGTGTTGACACAGCTTGCGGCGTTGATTTACTTCATCATTGTATATGGTGTAGGTTTTGTCATCGACAAGATTAGCCGAATATTTTGCACCTCGTCTCAGGAACAACATCCATTTGAAAACATTTGGAACAACGTTATGCTCTTGCTCGGTGAAAAGCTTGCGGCTTTACCCTACTACGTGTTTACCATTGACAATAGGAGTGTTCGTTGTTGTCAGGGGAAACGAATGTGATGTTCGACAGCACGACACTTGCTCCCACTTTATTTTTTTCTTTGGCAATACTTATCCTTGGGTGCCTCCTGAAGTTGATATTCAAGCCAACTGCAACAAACCTCGCAGAGAAGCGAATGACATTTGCCATTCTCCTAATCTCACTTGTGAAAGCTACGTATGGGAAATTGATCTATGCGTATTCAATGATGCAGAGAGTTGGGAGTGACACTAGATTCTGCAGCAACGAAATGCTAGCATGCTTCACCTCGTCATTACTCCCTGCATTTCTAGCGATCATGGCTGTCGAAACACAATATGCAATGACCCAGAATGCATTGTTGGAGTGGAAAAGAAGAACCAGAGGCGACGCTAAGGGAGATACCGGGGTCGGTATCGGTCTGAACAAAACTCCTGGTGTATTCCTCGTCATAAATACCTTACTCATCATCTGGTACATGTGGAATGTTTTAGTGAGCTACTCTGGTGACGACATTGTGGTGCCGCTATACTCGGTAATAACAGTTGTAATGGCATACTGGAATTGCTATCCACTCTCTGCGGATGCTATAAACGTTTACGCAGCAATTATTGATGACGACCTATCGTTTCATTGCGAATTCAAAGATAAGGATGAATGATTAATAGATACGATTGTTTTCTCGCAGGCAGATTGTCAGTACGATACAGGTCAAAGATTATAATTATATACAGATGATGACGTCTCAAGTACAACTTACAACCCAATGAGCACCCATTGATGCTGGTCTGGATCTTCAAATTCATCGTAGTTCACTGTGAGTTCTTCCCCAGCTTCTATATCTCTTGTTGCATAATAATCAAACCTGCAAGGACCCTCTTCGTTGTCGTCTGAACTACCGCATCGAACGTTGGCCTCTTCTCCGTATCCCCAATCGAAATCAGCTGCATTCATCAAACTGCTTTCATCGAACGCACAAAAAGATTGTTAAAACCGTTCCGTACATCGACCTCGTTTCCTTCTTCTGGGATTATCTCTTGAATCCAACACCACTCTATGAAGTTACATGCCGTCTCACGTGGCAGAGTTGCCACGAACTTTCGCCATGTCGCCCCATCTTTGAAGATACCCACATTTCCTGCATTTAAACTCATGACCAGCGATCCTTTCTTTATCATTTCCGATGCAAAGAGTCCTTTACCTTTTCCCCCTCCAGCATCTTTAATCTCGCATGGAACTGTCATTAGAGAAAAACTATTGTCTGGTGTTGGCTGCTGTATTGGCACGAGGTTGACTTCTTTGGCGTATTTGTCACGTAACTCATTGAATTGTTGATAAACTTTTTCTACATCTTTATCAGTCACTGGATGGGCGTGTCGTGATATACTATTTCACCACAGTTAAAGAGATCTTCGAACAGATTGTCTATCGAATAATCCCACCAGACAGGCAAGTCGTCATTTTCTATGCAAACTTGCTCAGGTGATGCCGATGCACAATTATTATCGCCATTACTAGCTTTTTCTGCTTCATCCAATGCATCAATTTCTTCAAGACAAGCAGCGCAACATGCAAGGGCTGCTACAATTAAGGAGAGTAGTAATTTTCGTCATGCTTAGGCACTCTACTTATTTATCTATCCACATGGAGTTGTTGTTTGGTTGTTCTTGGGGCGTACAGATTACAAATGTGTCACTAATAATGAGAGAAAAATGAAGTTGATGCGAGAGATGAGTGTAGTGAGATGCCGTCTGATTCTTGAGAATCAAGAGAAATCCACAGTAAGTATGTACATGAGAAAAGAAAGAATGTAGTTCTGGCTCTGGTGGAGTAAAAGAGACTCTCTGTTCGTTTCTACCATATTCCTAAAGTTAATTGTATACATGTATTAAACCATTCATTGTTCTTGCTTCTCATGTGGCTAGCTATCCCTCGCTCTCACAAGTCCTAATTTTCACAAGTCTCAGGCAATCCACTCCCTTCTGGGTGCCGCAGAGTCGCACTGCCCGTCTTGGTCCAATGAACCTCTCTCATAGGCAATTCAGTAAATTGATCAGCGAATGGAGCAGGGTCATCACCGTCGTAGATATGCCTCAACATTGCAATATTTGTCTCATCGATTTGGGAGCAATACGCACCAAAAACAACACGAATAGGGGCTGCACTCTCCTCTCCGTCACTCTGTGAGGGATCGAAGTAGTTACTGGGTCTAGTCTGGTGAAAGCCAAAGTCTCCCATTGCGTAGGCGATATCTTTCAAATAATGAACGCCGACTACCGTGTTCATATCCTCTGCCATAATATTTAGCTCTGGTTCTGTGCCCTCTACGGTAATCAACGGGAAGACAATATTCCAAGACTTGTCGTTCGTTGCATATATGTCGGAGTGCATCAATGCTTTATCACAGTGTGTCATGCCCATGTAGGATGCGTGGAAGCAGGTAATGTTATCGTAACCAAATCTTTCACCAACTGCTTTCACTGCCAAGTCAAACCCAGCATCTCCAAGCCCATCGATGACACTTTTCCTGGCAGCTTCATTCCATGCTGCAATGAAGTGCATATTAAATCTGTAAATGTTAGCCTTGTACTTTTGCGCAAAGAACTCCATCTCCTCATCGCTAGCGTTGCTGGTATTTGTCAGGGCTCCAGGTTTGTAAGTGGTGAATTCATCTGACTCCAAGCGAAAGCCCTCTTGTTCAGTCAGTAATTTCCTGTATAGCTCGATACTCCAGTCTCCTCGCTGTAGGCCAAAAAGCGATCAGAGAAACCTTTCTCCAACCCTACTATGTATCCATACTTTGGGCTCAGCGCCTTGCCATTATGAGCCCATGTCATTGGGAGTGCTACCCCTGGCTCCAATGGATAATTCTCCAAATCTTGAATTTCGGCAATTTCATACTGATCAGTAACATCGAGCCAATTGTCTGGATAAAAACCATCAGGAACACCGATTGAATGACGGAAGTAGCCAGATCGAGCGTAGGGATGAGTTGCCTGAAATGCGTACCAGGCATCATCCCACAGAGGCCCATAGTCGATAAGGATTTCTTCGTCCTCTTCAATATCTCTCAGCGCAACGTACTCAAAAGCTAGCTTTCCAGACTTTTCCATTACGTCAATTGGATGGTCTTTGAGCCAAGCATTATGATTTGTTGATTCAAATTTATCATCGTAGATATCTTCTTTCTGGCGATTGTAAACCCAGTCGAATAATCTCGCCGTCTTGGAACCTGCAGTAGGCCACCTGATTTGTACATTCGCATCCTCTTCGCCACCGTGATTAATGAAATTTGCCATGGGTGCATTTGGTACCAGTAGCATTGGAGAATCAGGATGACCATAAGCATAATTGAACAATAACTCATCTCCAATCACAGTAGACTTGTCTACCGTATCTCTTACATGCTCTGCATCAGGATCTGACTTGTAGATTCTGAAATCATCTCTCCGCAAGGCAATCAATGGTGTAGTAAGGACGACCTCTCCTTTGGCAATACCAGCAGTGGAGAAGACTGCACGGCCGGTGTATTCGGCGTCTGAAGTGGTTCCAGTCCACAATTTCCCAGACGAAAGGCATACACCGTTGTCATACAGCCATTCGAGGGGTTTGACATTCCAACCATATCTTTTGTCATCGTCATTATCCTCTTCATCTTCTTCGTCCTCTTCATCCGCAGGGTGGTGATCATTCGGTCTGTATTCAGTGTATGGTCTCTCATCTCCTGGAAGGATTGATGAATCAACCCCCATTCCAACTTTCAACCTCTCTCTCTTTGCTTTTTCAGTGGCTAATTCTGTAGGACATTGCTTTACTTGCTTTTCTTCCATAAAATCCCAATCTCTGGATATATCATCAGCAAAGCCAGTCACTGCACGTTTTTTCTTACCCTCTCTTCAAGGCGTGATCATGAAACGCTTCACCATAATCTAAGAAGAGCTCCATACCTCTCTCAACATCCCGAAACGTTGTATATAGCATGTTGTGATGCGGAGTAAACGCACCCACACCTGCATCCCATGGTGCTGTTTGAAAATTATAATCCACACGACTACTGTGATAATGTCGATCAATATTGACAAAGTCACCATCGTGATTGGCCAAACTTCCTAGACCTGGAGCGAAAGCGTTTATTCTGTTAGAAGGTTCAAAATCGTCATCATCCTGAGTATCCTCATTATAATCATCCATAAAGAACTCAATTCCATCAGCAAGTTGCAATCCAGGATCCATGTTCGCCAACCCTGGCTCGGGGCGGGGAAATGTTTCACTGTCCCACATTTGTGCAAGTGCCCCCACCTGCTTCGGCCAAACATAGCCCAGCCATGAGGGATGACGCTGCTGCCCCCTGTACGGTAAAGCCTTTTTTTCATCCGCAATTGGGATGGCAAGATCTGTCCATAGCGGCGGGCCATTTGGATCGTAACCTGGATAAGTTCCTGCAATGAATTCATTGATGGGGGTATCGGCAGGGATGTTTGTTCCGCTAAAGAGGCCAAGTCCAGCAAATGGCAATGACGATGGAGCTAGATAGAGACCGCATTGACCAGGTGGGAGTATGTCGCCACGTCTCTCGTCGTCGTCGCTGCTCCTGGCGTCTGCCGAGCACAGCACCAGAAAGGGGAGGAGAGCGGTTGCCAACCTCATGCTTTGTCAAGATGTTGAGATGGCGGAAGTAATGTTAATTGGCGGAAGTAAAATGTAATGTTGATGCTTTTGCAATGCGCAGCGCTTTTGTGAGGAGGGGTTCCCATGGTCTGGAGTCTGGAGGAAAAAATGCCGAAAGGACTCAGTATCTGCATAGGAATTAGTACTGAAAATCGCGTCAACAGATTCCCCCTCCATCACCAATCTCTCAGCCGCGATATTAGGTACTACGCTTCAAAAGATCGGCCAAGCAATCGCAGCAACGCCATCTCTCACACCGAAGTAGAGCTCCGATTACAGGAGGTGAATAGTTATAGGACTCCCGTTTGTGACGTGTATTCTTGCAGGCCTCCTCTTTGCTCGCGGTGCAACATTGATGGAATAGAGTGGCGAGGATCCAAGTATCTACGCTACCACACAAGTTTGCTGCATAATACTCTAGACACGCTTACAATCGGCAATTGGGGTCTTCTTTACCGGTGAGGTATGATCACATCGTTCTGCCATCATTTTGGTTATCATTTGAGGCCGCCAGCACCAGCAACACCGCCAATCCTCCGATTGAGAACACCAACAGTAGTTGCTGACACTCATACATTATTTTCCTCCATGAAGTCGTCTGGTGACAATACTATGCCGCCCACTGATATTGACGACGATGAACCGAAAGTCAAAGAAAGTGTCATCCGATTGATGACGCGTCTTGCTATGCAATATAACGCTGTAAATCTCTCGCAGGGCTTTCCAAATGAACCACCACCAAGGAAAGTCAAATTGGCTCTGGCACAAGCTGTCTTGTCGGGAAAGGATGACGGGTTGCTTCAAAAGAATCATTGTGATATTACAGAACAGGAATTGACAGATTCTCTCATTAATTTGTTGACCAAAGAGTCTTCCGAAGATGACACAGTGACGGATGAACTTAATCAATATTCTCCACCCATGGGTAGAGCAGATGCACGCAAGGCAGTATCTGAGTATTACTCCAGATTATACAATTACAACGTGTCAGAAGATCACATCACCCTTACGTTAGGTGCAACTGAGGCTGTCGCAACAGCATTAAGAACAGTTGGCAGGCCCGGAGATAAAGTGGTTATATTTGAACCATTCCACGAGCTGTATAGTTCTCAGTGCGAGATATTCTATTTGAATCCTGAATATGTGACGTTGAAACCTAACAAAGAAAAGAATGAATGGGATTATGATACAGATGAGCTGAAAGATGCAATAAAAGGAGCTAAGGCAATCATTCTGAACACGCCACACAATCCAACGGGGAAAGTTTTCGATCAAAATGAACTGAAGCAAGTTGTTGATCTTTGTCTGGAGCAAGAAGATTGCTACATAATTACAGATGAGATCTATGAACACATGACTTATTCTGATGACAATGGTAATCAACGAAAGCATTTACTTATCCCGGAAGTGTTTCCTGAAGCAGCTCATCGAACATTAGTATGCAATTCACTAGGCAAGAGTGCATCAGCTACTGGTAAGTCTTGTCTATCAAACATTTCATCTCCCTCTTTCACTCTGATCTCATCCATATTATTATTGGTCAGGATGGCGGCTGGGATGGTGCTTGCATCCACCCGCCTTGTCCTCTTTGTATAGAGGTGTACACGATCAGCTGGTAGCCATGGCGCCTCATCCTATGCAGTATGCTTCGCTGGCATACTTGAATCTTCCAACTGAGTATTTCAGAGAAACGCTTTCATCGCGGTACATCAATCGTATACGAAAGCTAGCAGATGCATTGAAGAGTATAGGATTTGGCGTCATTCTACCAGAAGGATCTTATTACTTATTTGTAGACTTTGAAAGTGTAAAAGAATTGCAAGGGTTGTCACCGACAGATGCAGCTATGTATCTCCTTGAAGAAGTAGGCGTTGCGTCAGTGCCTGGAGATAACTTTTATGGCCAATCAGAAGAAGGAAAAAAGTATCTTCGCTTCGCTGCATGTAGATCTGATACGGACATCGATAACGCCATCGTGCGGTTGAAAGAAAAGCTGCATCCAGTGATGATGTGAATTGATGACTTAGTAGTGACTTCTTAGAATAACAAATATACAACTTGGACAAAATATATCTCCCCATTGATCCAATTATTTCAATCATAAAATCATCCTTGATGTGGACAAATAATAATACACTCCCCGCCCTGAACGAGTAATTTCAAGTGTTAAATAACCTCATGCTCCGCAACCTTTTCCTCGGCATGTTCGCCAGTTGAATCTTTTGGAGCAGGAAGTTCCTGGGCCATTTCGTTCATTCCACATGAGTACCACCAGCTAGGAAGAAAGATTGGAATTCCATTCTTCAGCATGTCGACGGCAACCTTCCACCCGTAAATAACTGCGCTAAATCCAATCAGCAAGGAAACAATTGGATCGATATACCATGCTCCTGGTGCCTTATCAATAATTGCTGTCGTGAGGAGCAACGATCCTGATAGGCATGTTCCAATCAAGGAGCAAATGCCATCTTTGTAAAGCGATGCTGAGTCCAATTGTTGAGCATATTGAAATTTGATAATCGTCAAAGTTCCGAAGACAATGATTGAAACAAAGGATATTGTAAAGAGCAGATCAAGATCTTGGTCTTTGTCTTTCTCCAGTAAATCGTATACACCAATGGCAAACACAAAAGTACCAAGTAGTCCAATTACCAAGGAGATTGCCACACTTGCGCGTTCCTCGCGCTTTTGCAACTTGGCAAGCATCTCTTGATCGGCTCCGTCAGGGCAGAAGAACCGCCACAGCACCACCGCTGATGAAATGAAATCCACAACATTCTCGAGTCCAAAGGCAAGAATTAGGGTTGAATCCGCCTTGAAGTAACCAACAATACCTCCGATGGCCGCAATGATTGTAAGTACGAGACTAACCATTGACATCCAAAAAGCATCCCGCGCGTCGGGTTGATGCCACCACCTTCCTGGAAACGACATGTTGTTATTTATATGATGTGTTAAACTCTGTCTAGCCTAGTGAGCCTCTTCTCTGTCAATGAACAACGCCGTCAGCTCTTACAACAATAAATGAAGAGGAGAATTCTACCCAGCCAACCAACAAGACACAAAGATTCTCTGTTTTGCGCTGGAATTTTGGATACTCAGATTTTTGGCAAGGACTAGCTCTGTCGCACTGTGACAAACACGTCTGTGTCAATCTTGAGACGTTATATATAGAAACACAGTTATTGGCACGGTCTGGCCCTGCAAAACTCCTCTTCGTGCTTTGTGTGGTCCTCACCATGTTGAGCATTGCATTCGCTAGCCTCCAATAAACAGTGCAAGCAATATCTTCTTACCCAACACTTTGATCACTTACATCCATTGCAAAAGCCTCGAGCTAAATTATTGTTACCCACCGCTCTATCAAAATTTACAAAGACACATATCATGGCCACCTCTTTATCTCAAACTCCTCCCCACCCCTCCTCCACACTTGTGAACATCTCTGACGATGCCGACCTCCGTCTCATCCGCGTCCTTGCCCCGGCTACATCCTCCCCTTCCAACTTTGAAACTGAATGCACCACAGCCATTCAGGGTGGAGATGCCGCCAAATTGCTCCGTAGTGTCATTTCGAACGGTGCCGTTGCGGGTTTGCTCGAGGATGAATTTGCATTGGATGAGGCTGTGAGTGCCTTTAGCCTGTTGACGGTGTATTTGGATCGGGTGGGTGATGCAAGTGTAGAGAAGGAACTATGCGCTGCGTTGGCTGAGTCGGTGGGCAAAATTGAAGTTGCCGGCGATGATGAGACTGCGTTGGTCAAGAGAGAGAAACAATCGGCCATGATTGCGGCCTTGTTCAATCTTCGTAGTGATGCTGTCGAGAAGGTTCGACTACTTGCACAAATTATTGATTTGGCTGATGCGACCGCTTTGATTCAGGGACAAGATAGGGGAGTGTCGCCATTGGCTGATATGTTGGATGTGGCTACGTTAAAGGCGTCGTTGGCACTTTGGGGGAGTGAAATACCGGATGAAGAATTAAGGGCATTGTACGAAGCTATTGTAAGAGGGATGGATAGAGTGCTTGCACTCTTGTCCAAAGATTCTTCTGGAGATAAGACAAAGTTGAAGAAGGTCAAGGCAGCCAATGAATGCAAGCAAAAATATGTTCTGTTCGTTCTTGCAACATACACAGAAGAGGTGAGTGTTTGTCCAGAGGCTTTCATGTTGAGTTTGGCACAGTCTACTGTGGTTTGATTTGCGACACTTCTATACTATTCAATGGCTCAACGCATCATGCTCTTTTTGTCTTACAGTCTCAGCTAGATAACACGTCCGCAAAGTATGCAGAGGAGGCGTCTATCGGCGCTATCCGCGATCCAATTAACCTTTTTTCCTCGCAAAGACAACTAACCAGCCTCCCAGCAGTAGTGGCTCTTCAAAAATCAAAACCTGCGCTCCATGATTTGCTCAAAATCTTCATGGATGGTAAGTTGCAGGATTATCGTGACTTCACATCGATGCCGGATAAGAACTCTGTGTTTGCAACTTTCAATCTAGACGAGAGTGAATGCGCGAAAAATATGTGTTTGTTGAGTTTGGTTTCTCTTGCTGCTGAGCATGAAGAGATTCCGTATAGTGTTATTGCATCCACTTTGGAAATAAAGGATGAGGAGGTAGAGCAATGGGTTATCACTGGGGTCAGTTCAGGTTTGATGGAAGCCAAGATGGATCAACTTCGTAAAGTTGTTCTCGTGGAAAGATGTGTAGTGAGACAGTTCGGCACCAACGAGTGGGCAGCGCTAAAGGTTCGATTGGATGCTTGGAAAACAAATGTGAGGGGCGTGCTTGATGCCTTAAAAAACAGTGGCAATCTCAGTGTCCAGTGAGCAAGATAATAGGTTGATAGATAAATGTTGCCAAAAAAAACATTTTCATAAGTACACCAGTGCCCTTCCTGCTTGTTTTGTAGCCGCTCATTGCCTATTCTCTTGAAGCTATTACCCATTCATTGTCTATGCAGTCATTTCAATGTGGTCGATTTGAGGCAGTGCCCTGCCCGGGACACAATCGGGACTCGTGACATAAAACAAGAGCAAAATCCGTCATTGATTCTGCTTGTCTAACGGTGTCAAACACAGTCAACAACAATAACAGCGATGTCGCTCAGCAATAAGCGGCCTTCAGCGGCATCCACTACCGATCATCAACGCGAAGCATGGCCTTGCCTCATTTATCGACTTCAATCCCATCGCGGTTGGGAGGTATTCTCACCAACCGCTGATGAAAATGGCAACAACGGAGGCAGCGCCAGTGCGGGTAAGAAAGCTGCCGCTTCCAAGAAGAGTAGTCAACAAACTCAGTCTATGGGAGAGGAACTCACAGTAGCACCCCGGAAAGGGAGTATTGAGGTGCGCAAGATGCGTCTGAGAGTCAAGCTGTTTGAGCAAAATCAGCCAAGGGACAATACTGCTAGCACTAGCGACGCCACGCAAAATCACAACAAGGAAGATCAAAATGAGGAGCAAGGGAACGATAATCCAGATTTTGTAGGATCCGATGGTTGGAATAACAATGCTCTGGTTGTACGACGCAAAGATTCACTCTTGGTGACGACACGTCGGGGGATGGGTGCTCTTGTGTTTCGGTTCAAGTCGGTGCAGCAGTGCGTGGAATTTTGTGATAGATTGGTTTACCTCAATCAAGATTACTTCATGACATCATCATCGTCTAAAATCAATCACAGTGATGGCACATTTGATCAACACGCTCAATTTCCGAACGGCATGGATCAAAGGGAGTTGTATGTGGAGGGAATGCGAGCGAACAAGAGGCGTAAGGCTGACATGATTGGAGATCAATTACTATGGAATTCAACTTCATCGTACCCTCATGCATCAGCTTCTGCTCATGATGAAGATGGAAATGAGATGGTGGGTGCGGAGGCAGACGATTACAATGATGCAGTTGCCAAGCAATACCGACGCAAAGATGAAATCATGTCATACATCGTCAAGCTTGCTCACGATGAAGATTTTCGTGGTTTTGTGGATGAGTTGGAACGTGGATTAGAGGCTGTAGATGGCACTACTGGGGTCTTCGATTCGTTGCAATCCTCAGCAGCGGGTATTTAGGTTGTACGCGATATGGTGTCGTGCTAAACATGATATTGGATATTATGTAAGCAAACTCAGTTTATAACATGGATACCTCCTGGCTAGTTCACATATCTCTACTCATGTCAGGCAAGGAAGAATCAATATCACTGCCTTCGAAAACCTCTCTCTTAGCTTGCTTTGTTCTGAGCCAGTGCTCGAGTTTCTTTGTTACTTGTCTAGGACAAGCCAGGACACCAATCATTGGCATTGATTATAAAATGGTTCTCTAACTAACAAATTACACTGTAGAGACAGATAAAAACGTCTCTTACTCCATCTAGATTGCTCCATGAGCAAGCATTGCATCAGCTACACGCAAAAATCCCACCATGCTGCCACCTGCAAACAAATCGCCACGAGCGTTGAATTCTGTTGCTGCACTCTTTACATCGTTGTAGATGCGGTGAACTTCACTCTCCAATGTGGCGTCTGTTAAGTCGTGTTTGTGAGCGTGAACAATATTCACTCCAGTCAGAGTAACAATATGTGGTGCATACATAACTCCTCTACTCTTGAGCGCATGACGGGCATCGAGTGTAACATTTTTGTGTCCTGCTTCGATAACTCCCATACATCCGTTGTCTGCCAATTGAGTCACTGCGTCAGCATTAATCGATTTGATTGGCCCACAGCTGAAACACAAGTCACAAGGAACATCAAATATGTTACTGGGTTCATTGAATTTGGCCGTAGTACTAGAAATAACGTATCGACCAAGCGTGGCACCTCGATCCGTCTTAATATTGGAGATAGTTCTCAATTTACTCGCATCAATGCCACTGGGCTCATAAACATGTCCAGATTCGTCAGAGAATGTGAGTGGAATGGCTCCATATTCCAAAAGCTTTGCGGCAATAGCCCGTGCTGTTTTGCCTGAGCCTACGATGAGACATCTCTTACCCATGAGAGATTGGTTAATATCTTTCAACATCTCTTTGGCAAATAGAACAACTGCTTTACCAGGTACCTATGGTTGAAATATTGAAGAGAATACAGTGTTGAATGAGTGCATATAGAGATGAACAAGCCATAAACACTCTATGGTATCTTTTCCATCTGTCTCACCTCAGAACTCTTCTTATTCATAAAGGGTACATTTCCACTCGTAAACTTGGCATTGATTCTCTTGTACTGTCCAAACAAATAACCCATCTCTTTCTCCGCCACACCCATTCCCATCGTTGGATCATCAATATCCGGTCCAACATATTTTGCAAGCTCTGTCATGTAACTCTGACAAAATCTTTGCACCTCCGCCTCACTTTTATCGAATGGATTGAAATCACTCCCACCGACGGAGCTTCCAACATCATAACCAGTCAACCCATTGGAAAAGACGTTATCAAACCCCAACGCCTTGATCAATCCTCCGTTCACGTGAGAACCCAAGTGAAGAGGTCCCTGGTACGGCCCCAACGAACTCGAATACTGGATCCTAAACCCCCTGTTCAAGCGGACTACTCCCACATCATCCATCCATGCGACACGGAATTGAATAAATCGTTCTGGTTCCATCAATTGCTTGGCCACAAAGGCATAACGTGGATTACGATCAAAGAGCGGACTGAGGCACTCCATGGTACTAGCGATGGAATCAATGTATTCTGCCTCGTGAGAATCACGTCGATGGGCCTCAGCAATGAGAAGCTTGGATGCCTCCATTCCGGATTTGAAACGGACATCGCCCTGTCGACGGAAGAGAGGCTTGTTGCGCCATGCTGTGGGGAGTTTCATGGTTTGATGGACACCTTCTTCATGTGTCACGAGGTGCTTTTTGGGTGTTGATGACATAAGACGTGTCACTATGGCGGCTTGCTGTTGCTGGACATGTCGGGCAGCGATGGCCCGGTATGCAGCGCAATAAGATGGACGTACTATCATGGTTGAGATAGTAGCTGCTGGCTGCGAAGTGTGGTAGTGCTGGGCTGCTACTGTACAATACTATCGTCGTGCTTTGGAATTTAATGTGCAGGCAGTCTTCGTGTGCGGAAGTTGCTTGGAAGTGCAGTTTGATTTTCATTTTCGGATCGGATCTTTCTACGTCGGAATTAATACGATGAAAAGATCCTTTCACTTAGGAAGTGATGGCTGATGATGACAATGGACACAAAAGGAAAAGGACTCCTATGGTATGGCGTGGTGAAGAATGAAGTATGAAGACGTATAGAAAGGCACCATTTTCACCTATGAGAAGTAAGAGCGAAAATCAGCACTGAGAGCAAAGAACAACAATATGAGAGCTGGCCGACTGATATCATCCTCAAATAATGCGATGAAACACATCGTCATCCAGCAGCGAAGGCAATTCTCCAATCGAACACGAAACGATGCAATTCAGGAATTATTTCGCCATCTTGAGTCCAACTATGGCAACCTATCCTCCCTCATAGATACAGGCACTGCAGCTGAAACAATCGTAGCAGACGACGGAATCATTCATGCAAATCACTTGAAACGTCTTTTTGAGCATGATGCTACGGCCCTTCATGTTCGCAACTTTTACAATACAGAGAGTGCAACGCAATTAGGTGAGGAGCTAATCCAAGAATCTTTGAGGAAAGGTGGGAAAAATTGGAAAGTGTCAACATCACGTGGTTTAGAAAGTAGTGATGTTGGTACCTTGGGAGAACATCCTCCATACAATGTAGCTGTGGCTAGAGAGCGTCAATCAATTTCTTCATCGCAGAATGATGGAGATAGTAAAGATGCAACAACACCGATTGATGAGTACTTTGAAGGGGTACAACGAGAATTCCACTCTCGTAGGAGAAAAGGAACGAGTTATCGACTGTGGCCACTAGATAAGCTTCGTCTCGAATTAGATGAAGCATGGCAATTTGGGGCTGGATTGGCAAGAGAGCAGAAGGATCAGCGTCGAGCATTTGGAGGAGGGCTACCACGCATTATGAGAGGTCCTACGCGTTGGAAAGGATTCATTCATGTAGATGACTTAGGTCCACTGGACTCTAGCAGAGGTCTCTTCTCAGCCAATATTTATTTAACAGTGCCAGACACTGACGCAAACAAGCATACAAATACAAATCCAGACTCTGGTTCCTTGTACATTTGGCCGTTAGGTGTGCGATCAAGATTGGATTGGTACCGAAATGCAATTACGTTATCAAGTCTATCTGCTCAGGATCCTGAGAGTCAGCTCATTTTAAGGAAGGCGCTTGGAACTCCCAACGTGATTCATCCCGAACCTGGTGATCTTGTGTTGCTGTGTGCACAACGACCTCATTGTGCAGTTGGGTTTAGTGATGGGGTCAGAGTATCCTTGCAGAGTTTTTTGCAGTATGAAAGTGAGAAGAGATTACTAATTGATTGTTAGACACAATAAGTATGAAGTGTCTACTAGTACAATACTCTCTTGCACTGTGAAAATTTCACACATCATCGTAGCGATGGCCGAGGCAAGATCGCACACTACAAGAATATTAGATATTATAACGATGGACGATGGATGCGTATGCTCTTATGAAAGAGTATACATGCAGGTTGTGCGGTAGGCTTCCGAACACAGATATTGTCTTCGCAGAGGATGGATTATGTTATCACAGAAAGTGCATGTATGCATACATTCATACGACCAAGGTTGACTGTGAAGACATCATTATTTCTCCAGTGACCAAAAAGAACATCGGATGTACTCTCATCACGCCCAAGACAATCATAGGTCTGACTAAAAAGCTTAGTGACGACAAAAGCAGTGACTTGTGTGCATCGCAGATTGAAGATGAAATAAGTGAAGGAGAAGAGGTGGCTGATTTGAGCGATGGAGATCTGTTGGCACGACGAGGTTTAGACATTTACTTTGGGTGTAACAATAAGGCAAAGAATCAAACCATAGGATTCGAATTGCTTGTAGAAGCAGCAAGCGAAGGAGATTCTGGTAAGTTTTTGTGGCCGTGATTAGTTTTCAGGTTCGTCTCGACAACAATAGTTTGACTGATAGTAGTACATGCAGCTTTTGCAGCATACAAATTGGGAAGCATGTACTTTGCTGGAGTTCATGGCTTCAAGGTCGATGCCAAGAGATCGAAGAGATGGTTGATGCTTGCTAAAGAGTTGTCGACCCGCAGTAGTTCGCTGGGCCCTATAGAATTAGAGAATATTGAGAGCTACTTGAATAAGTTGTTACAAAATGAATAATACATAACAGAGATGGTTATAAAAATTTTGTACATTTGCTTCCTTTGTGGTCTCTACGCAGATTCCCCACGTGGTGGTCGTGATGGGTCCCGTCGTGATGCCCGTCGTGATGCTTCCCTATGCAAGCTTTCCAACTTGCTGACGACCACGTTATAGACAGCGCTCTCGCAATCACCATGCCCCGGTACTGAAGTCTTTTCCGTCAGAACAGGCTGTTGGTATGCCTCCTCACTGAAGTCTCGAGATTCCTTTTGGCGTGCGTCAATCTTCACTGCGCGCTCGAGACTTAGCTTTGTACTTGGTTTGACGTAGCGATCATCAATGAAGCTGCTGAAGAAAACAGTCAAAAATGGTAATGGTGCCAGCAGAATAATCTGGAAGACGCCTTTGCGGATCAACGTGTAACCAATGAAAGTAAGCTGGCTGATCATCAGAGCAAACAATGTTTTTGATATTGCCTGAGGGAACATGGAACCACCCGAGTCGTACGTTGGTGTGTAGACGTAAAGAGACTGCTTCTTGTAAACTATCTGCGCGAAGAAAAAGTAAGCTGCCCCCACTGGAAGGATAAATGGCGTGATGCAGGCATAGGTGAAGCAAATAATGATCGCCAGAAACTGAGTCGGATACTCCCATCCGTAATAGATCGGCTGCTTTCTGTGGACTTCATCAAGCTCTCGTTGGGTCAATCTTCTCCTGTTGAAACATGATTTCAAGAAGGTCATTCGACTCAACGCACCGAAGCGTAAGAGAACAATTGGCAACCCAGCCAATGTTTTTGTGAGCAAAAGGGAAATGAAATATCCTGCAAGTTTTGGCAGTGTATTGCCCAGAATGTACAGCAAATGTTGCGGGTGGTCGATGATTGCACCAAGAGACGTCCACAGAGCACCAGCTGTTACTGTGATGTAAATATTTGCCAACTGGTAGTAAAAATAACGACCAACAATGGAGCTTTCAACCCCCGAAAATGTCTTTCGTTTCTCATAGTATGTTGCGATGGCATCGAATACGAACGGAAGCACACAGATAAGGGAAAGGAGAACCACAACGGGCAAGTATCCATTGATCAGTGCTTTGTATGCTCCATCGTGAAGAGTTGCGATCCATTCCAGTCCAGGAATGCGAGCCACGTTATCGACCTTTGCCCAAGCTTGGATCAGTGTAAGTGGAATAGACCACAAAAGTAGACCCAATGATAAGAAAATGTTTGCCACGAATTCTCTAGTGGCACCAATATCTTTGTCGATTGATGCGTTCTTCCATTTCAAATCTCTGGGTTCAGGGGCAATACAGACGTCGATGGAGTCATGATTATGAGTAAGTGGAACCGAAGTTGCTACCGTCACAGGTGTGAGAGTCTTGAAGGTAACGAAGCCAGTAGAGGACATCGATGGACATGTGATACTATCAACGACAACGTCAGTACTGTTCCTCACTTGATCTAGTCCAGCGGCCAAAAAGTCAACCCCTCCACGCCACAACATAGCTCTCAGCCACTGGTAGGCCTTGGATTGACGCCGAGCGGGGATACAAGGGGTACATGTTGGCGAAATATCCGAATCACCAGAGTCACATGCAAGACAATTTGTAACCAAGTGATCTTCGTTGACTAGTGGGGCTTCGGACTTTTTGTTTCCGTCAGTTTGTAACGATCCGTATGTACCGGTGTCATCACGACGAGGAGTTTCGCGAGGAACGGGTTCATCCTCGTCCAGTAATACTTCAAATTCTTCTCGCAGGCCTTCAGCGGCAATCTTGGCATTTTGTTTGGCCCAGACGAGGGTGTCAGTGTACCATTCCATAGCAGATCCCCTTCGTATGTCACCCCCTCCTTGTGCAATACGAAGCTTTTCCCTCTGTAACTTTTTCATTTTCAAGTTACACTGTGCCAAATCTTTAATGTAGTAAGAAATGGAATCGACCATTTTTCCTTTCCCTGGCAACTCATCATAAAAGTCAGGAAAGCTAGTGATTTCTCCATCGTCGTTACGAGCATGATTACTCCCACATGAGTCATAACAGCAACAGCACGCCAAGCAAAGGGCATCGACAGGAGTGCTTTCAATACCCAAACAGAAGAATCGTGGTCGCCCGGCAATATGAGTAGGACGGTTCCCCGTGACATTGTAATAGGCTAAACTCTTTTCAAGTCGTCTGGTGACACGCATTCGACGTGCAGAGAGATTGTCAAGGTCTGGAACATTCATTGCTATACAGGCACTGTGGACTTGACCTGGGAAGATGTCATTGAAGTAATTGAAGAGGGCGGTGTTGGACCGAAGTGACGCCGGAATCTTCTCCACTAATAATGAGTATCGATGCTGGTTCAAGGAAGACGATCTAACAGTGTGTGAGAGATATTGTGCGTTTGTGTCCCCATCATTATTGCCAGTTGGGACAGCAGTATCAATCGCATCCCCACTTTCGTTCTCCATAGTAAGGCCAGCGCTCTGATTGTTGGGAGCGGGGGCATCATACCCCTCTCTTTCCACCCCCTCACCTATTCGTCTACTTCCACCAATCGTCTCCCCCTCTTCATCACCACCCAAAAACTCCATTCGTAACTCTACATAATGAATCATCTCCTTTCTTACAACGAACCAGCAGTACAGTGTAAATGCATAACAAAAGAAAGTTGGTACCCACACCCTCCCCTTATCATCCTGCAAAATATTCGCCATACTGAAATGATAAAAGCCAGTTTGTCCCCCACCCCCCGTGGCATAGACAGGACATAGGATAATAGTCGCCCAGATGGTGGAAACAGCCGTAATTTTGAAACACATGCGGATATACCGCAAAAAGAAGTAGGCATCGAGCCCAGCTAGGTCACGAAAGGTGGACCACGGTGCCGAGTAGATGGGATAGACCCATTCTAGGAGAGATCCCCAGGTGTGCTTTTTGTGGCTATTTAATTCATTGTAGGATTGCTGTAACTCTTCGAGAGTTCCGTGTTGGGTTTCATCATAAGAGCCTGCCCCAGTCGACATGTTGTCATCCGTGTTGTTATTTTCATCCATTGCGCTATACCCTAAGTCCTCATTTTGTTGATGATTTTGAACGGCCGCAACCGCACTCCCAGACGCCTGCGATTGACTCAAGGAAGCAAATTGACTTTCCAACTTGGAAGTATCTGTATTACACCTACGTCTCTGCGCATGAACAATTCGCTGACTGTAAACACTGGGGATCAATCGTCTCAATAATTCATACAGGCTTAATAAAATGACACATACGATGGCATTAAAGACAAGTGTTGCCAGAACATTGTCAGGATTGACATCTTCGATGGGCACGAGTTGGCCCTCGCCCATTTGATCGGCGGTAGTGTTCCGAAGCAAATTATCAAACCAGCCGCTGAATGTGTTTTCTGTGCTGAGGTAAGCACCGGTGTCGTCGTCTTGGAGCCAGTACTCGTATTGATCTTGAGTATTGTTAGTTCTGTTAAAGTAGTCGTCGGTGGTGTAGAGGGAGTGGAAGTCATCTTCAACGACTGTGTCGTCGATTGTATCATCGTAATCGTTGCCCATTTTTGTTATGGAGGTTTAAATTTTGCGATTTTTGCAAACACCAAAAAAATTTTAAAAGTTGCGAGCCGGCACGCGTAGAGGGGACCGATTAAATCAACAAGCTCCCTTGATATTAAATGAGGCAATGGTCTTGAGGAGCAGGGATGGTGTATCGTGAACCACCGTACAGTGGTGCTGAGTGGAAGGCTTTTTTAGGGAGGCCTGCTCACAAAGGGCCTGTTGTTGGTGGCACAAATTTGGTCGTAGGAAGAAATCGCTCGCCATCGAAGATCAACGCGCCTCAACGCTCAACGCTCGAAACAGGGTAAATAAGGCGAATGAGAAAGGAAAACAATGGGCTAGAATAGCTTTCCCTATCCTTCTCGAGTCCGATACGACAGCGCCAGCACCCAACCAAGTTGATACGGACACCCTCTCTCCACCACCAACCACCAACTACCACCATCCACAATCCACATCCCAGACCATGACAAAATCATAGCCTAGCTCCGCCGTACAATACTTACCGCAACCCATGAGATGAGGGCAGCTTTGCAGCACCACTTCATCAAACTTCGTATTCGCTATTTCAACAATCGACAGAGCTGCCGCTACATTCATTCATCATCCATCACACTTTCGTCATCACAATCACAATCCAAAAATGAAGCAGCGTTTCCTTCATCAATCACATTCTTGACAGATGTCGAGGGAGATGGACATTATTTTGATAGGTTCATTCATCATTCGGAGATATTAGGATTTCGCTCTATTCAACCGTCGTTTGGGGCGTGTAAGAATGGTAATTGGAATTTTGGCACACATGATCCGGAATACTTTCCATATGACAAAGAGGTGGTATTTCTCGATGATGGCACAATCGACAACAAAACCTCCATGCTAGTGTACGGAGGAGACATTTGGGACAAGGGTGGTGCTGACTTCTACGTGATTCGACAGTTGCTATCACTGCATACGCGCTATCCCAGTAGAGTTCATTTCATTATGGGCAATCGAGATATCAACAAGCTCCGAATTGTCGACGAGTTGGATTTTGGTGAAACTAAAAAATTGCCCAAGCACAAGGGTGTGTATTGGTTGCGTGGAACTGGGCTTCCAGGAGATCCAGAGAAACCCTTGGGTTCAACAACAATGACTGAGACTGCAGCAGAACGATTAAAGTGGATGCTGCGAGGTACAATGGGTAGTGTGAATGCATTTGAATTGAGGCGGCAAGAGCTACAGAGGGAACGACTTGCTGTAATGAATGATCAATCGGCGTTCTCTACGCAAGAGTGTTCAGAGCATGAGACAACTAGTGAAGAATTTATTGTTAGCGATGATGATGCTGCAAAGTCTTATCTTCATTCGTGTAATCCCAATCTTGGCTTGATGAGTCAATACCTCTCGCATGCCAAACTGATGATACGTTTCGGTTCAGTGATTTTCTTGCATGGAGCTCTCCCGACAATCGAGGCAAACTCGTTCCCTCTCCCTTGGATTAACCCAGAGTCTGATAAAAGTGTCGGCCATGAAACGTTGACGGAATGGATAGATGATTTGAATGACTTTGCATCAGACCAGATCACGAATTGGAAAGAGTTCGGAAAAGCAAAGCAGCCTCGTGATGCACGAGAAGACTTCTGGGCATCAAAAGGAGGCTACTCTAACACATCATCAGGTGGCAAACTATTTGGTAATCTACTCCAGTATGGCATGAACACGCTACCAGATAAATCGAAGAATCAGTCTGTAGTTTACAATAGTTGGATGAGAGATGGGATGCCTCGAAAGGATCTATTTTCACTTGATGAACAATCTTGGCTGGAAAACTTGTTTGCAAAGGAAGGCTTGCAACTTATTTTAAGTGGCCATCAACCCGTGGGTGATGCTCCTTGGCCTATTCAGTTATCAAATAACAACTGGATACTGCCCTGTGACACAAGCTTCTCAGGAGATGTATGTTGGACTTCAGCCGAGAAAGCCAGCCTAGGGCGAGGTTCAAGACCAAATGGTAGGGGAGAGGTTGCAGTCAGTGAGACTCTGATAACATGTTGCCAACGCACTGGCAAGCTGAAGTCAGTCAAAATACACGGTTGTCTAAGTGATGGTTCTCATTATGAAATAAACAATTTACTTGATGTTGACGATGAGCATATTGGTCGACCATTACACAGAAAACTTTCTTACACTGACAAGGACACAAAAGAGGCAAACACTACGGACTTTTGGGTGAAAGCAAAGTTAGGACAAGATTATTTACTTTCGACTGGGAAGGGCTTTCATGTATGGAATTTATTACTAGAAATGTGATCAAGAGTACCCTTGTCGACACAATCACAACATCGCCCTTCGCCCTCCTTTTTCCTCCACTGATTAAAGGAGAAACAATCAAAAGCTTTGCTGACGCCACAGCTACAGCAGATTTTTATTTTCAACTTCGGCGCTTGATAGGCTGACAACTTGGACACACATGCGCTACACTTTACAGTATCTGCATTTTTCTTCCATTGAGATGCTGTGAAGTCAGTTTGGGGCTTCCATGTTTCGCACGTCACGCATTTCTTGGATAGCTTCTTCTCACTGACTGTATTGGCGGATGTCTTGGGACTGTGTTCGGTGTTCATTTTTGAAGCTTCGTGTTCGGTAGACTCTTCAGACTCATTGTCTTCAGTCGAATCAGAATCTGTCTCATTTTTGGCATACTTTGTCTCATCTCCTCCAGTACACTGAGATGCTGGATTCGTCAAGTTCTTCAAACTCTCTTTGAGAGCGAACATCTCCTCCTCTAACATTTCTTCGCTTACATGTGGCCATATCTTTTTCAAGTGCTTTTCCCACTTTGCTCTTGATGACTCTTTCCGCTCGAAGCCATAGATTCCTTCTGTGTAGAAGTAGATGAGCCTCAAAGTAGCATATGCTAAGAAGTGCACAAGTAGCAATGTAAGTGATGACATCTACAAAAAGGAATAAACTAGGAATGTTTCTTCATAAATCTAGTGGCTCACCGGATCGCTCCACTTGCGCTGCCTCTACCAATATTTGGTACCCTTCCTGGAAGTCTTTGTTAACGCCAGTCCCCGTCAAAAGGCAGTCTGCTTTGCGGGCAGTTCCAATCTCGTCATCGTCTTCAGATGCTTTTTCAAAGTATGTGTATGCTTTCACTTCATCTCTGTCCACATCTTCCCCGTTCAGATACAATTCTCCCAACTCGACCGTACAACATTTAGCAGCCCCTTCCGTAGCTCCTTCCATAGCTTTTTCAATGGTGGCTTTCTTGGCTAGCTTCTTCTCACTGGCTGTATTGGCGGATGACTTGGGACTGTGTTCGGTGTCCATTTTTTGTGAAGCTTCGTGTTCGGTAGACTCTCCAGACTCTCCAGACTCATAGTCTTCAGTCGAATCAGAATCTGTCTCATTTTTGGCATACTTTGTCTCATCTCCTCCAGTACACTGAGATGTTGGATTCGTCAAGTTCTTCAAACTCTCTTTGAGAGCGAACATCTCCTCCTCTAACATTTCTTCGCTTACATGTGGCCATATCTTTTTCAAGTGCTTTTCCCACTTTGCTCTTGATGACTCTTTCCGCTCGAAGCCATAGATTCCTTCTGTGTAGAAGTAGATGAGCCTCAAAGTAGCATATGCTAAGAAGTGCACAAGTAGCAATGTAAGTGATGACATCTACAAAAAGGAATAAACTAGGAATGTTTCTTCATAAATCTAGTGGCTCACCAGATCGCTCCACTTGCGCTGCCTCTACCAATATTTGGTACCCTTCCTGGAAGTCTTTGTTAACGCCAGTCCCCGTCAAAAGGCAGTCTGCTTTGCGGGCAGTTCCAATCTCGTCATCGTCTTCAGATGCTTTTTCAAAGTATGTGTATGCTTTCACTTCATCTCTGTCCACACCTTCCCCGATCAGATACAATTCTCCCAACTCGACCGTGGTACAACATTTAGCATCCCCTTCCGTAGCTCCTTCCATAGCTTTTTCAATGGCGGCGCATTCGCTGCTCGCCTGTCTGTTCTCTGCCCAGCCGCCAAGATATTCATCATTAATCTCACCAGAGGACACAAGCTTTTCAATGATACATTTTACCTTTGAGTGGAACGGAGACTGAGAAATAAGTGGGACGCTATAAGGATTACTCTTGTTTCTTAGAGCTTCAAGAGCTTCTCTTTCATAAACAAAGCCATCCTGGCATAGAACGGGATCGATGGCAAGTGTTTTAGACAGTGGACAGAGCAGCTCTCTGGCTATTTCATTCAAGGCGTCTTTCATATTGATATTGGTGCGTTGAATGTGTGGAGTTGTGTACAATACAATAAGGTGGGTTGAGATCCTCCTCTGTGAAAATTTCACACATCACTTCTTCATGGTACCAACCGCCACCACTTCTGAGAGAATGGACCCGAATTACATTGCAATAGAGTTTCTTTGTCCAGTCTGCAACACGCTTCCTATCAATGGTGCAGTGCTAGCTGAGGATGGGGTGAGTGATACGTAGGGTGGTGTAACGGAGAATAGTTTGTAGGATAAGCCAGCACTTACATGCCCTTTCTCTATCAGTTCTTTTACGACAGAGGATGCATAGAAAAGTATTTTGATGATGATCACGCTCGTTCACCAATGACTAGTCAGCTGATGGGTAAAACATTGATTGCTTCTGTAATAGTTGACAATACGGTGAAGAGGTTGGTAGAGTGTGAAGGACTCAAACCATCACTGTTGAAGAAAAAATCTGCTGATACTGCAATTGAAGGAACGGTATGCAGTGACGAGTTGACTGCCCTTGCACGATCCCATCTGTTTGATGAGCTGAGCTTCGATGATAAAAGTCGCTTTTATCAACTGACACGTACTTCAGCTGAGCAAGACGATTCGACGGGTAAAGTCTATCAAGGAATTTGTCTTATCCGAGGTATTGGTGTAGAAAGTGATTGGAACGAAGGATTTGAGCTTCTAGTTGATGTTGCAAGCGAAGAAGAATCTTGTGATGCCAAAGATATAGCACTATATACGTTAGGAAAGTGTTATGAACGAGGTGTTTTTGGTTTCAACAAGAGCGAAGTAAAAGGTCGTAAATGGCTTGACAGAGTTGAATCTGTACCTTCTTTCGTAGCTGATTATTGGGATGAGTCTCTTGACGAAGAAAACCCTGGTGGTGTACTCCTATTTAATGACATCCATGCCCGAAGCACCGCATCAACTATTACAGAGTTAACGGAATTGGGGTGTGCTGAATGTGGCAAAAATGATTTTATCGAACTGCAATGCCTTAGCTGTAAAGGGAAAGAAATCCTCAGATCATTGTTGTAGATGGGTTCATGCCTTAGCTGTAAGGGAAAGAAATCCTCAGATCATTGTTGTAGATGGGTTCATGCCTTAGCTGTAAAGGGAAAGAAATCCTCAGATCATTGTTGTAGATGGGTTCACGTCAATCGACACATTTAACATTTACACATATAGCTATATATTACGCACACACATTTAGACTTCTGCTGTCATCTTCTCTTCTTTACAATGCATGGTCACCGCAGACAGATTGAGAGCTACACTGCTCAGACTGCTCTTACTAGCACCACCAACAACTGAGTCTCCAGCCGATCGACTCAAATTGATCTCTTCATCAGACAATTGTTGAATGGCAGTTTTCACAATGGAGTCGCAATTTTCAATACTAGGCATACTACTCAAGGTACTCTGATTCTGGAGCAGTGCATTGATATCATCTGAGCCACAAGCTTGAAGTTCCTTCAGATCTTCTTCGTGGCTTTCTCTCTTCTTGGCTTCGTTGAAGTGATGATTTGCAGCTGCTTGGATTGCCATGTTTTCTTCCGCTTTCACTTTCTCTCCAATATCTTTGAGTCGTTCCCAAACTCGAGTGAAGAATGCCTTCTGTGAACCATTCTTGAGCTGGGAAGTTTGCTCTCTTCGCAGGGCCTTCAATCGAGCTAACTCAGTCTTCAAGTTGCCGTCAATATACCGGCATTCCATCATGTGTGAATGTACACTGACAAAATTTGATTCTGCGGCACTCACTGACGACCAGAAGAATTTTCGTCCATCAATCTTACCGGCACAGTGCCTGCATTCAACTCCGATGGATCCAAGATTTTTGGATCGCCTCTTATTCCTGTCAGCATCTGTGAAACGGCAGGGCTGCAATTGCTCCATGACACGGTACAAGAAGTCTGCAATAGTAGGCTTGTCTTCTGGACCAACAAGTGGGTATTTAGCTGCATTGAAATTCGTTTGGACTTGAGCAAGGACATCAAGCGATTTGTCTTCGACTGGAGGTGGAAGAGCGGGATCCCTGACAAAGTACATTCCTGATGTTCCATCCTTGAGACCAATCTTCTTGGCAGCATCAATCCAGTACGTGCGAGTGGCAAGGCCTCTTGAACCTTTCGCACTCTCACTCTGAAGTTGGAGGAATTTTGATCTTGCTGCAGGGGGCATCATCCGACATTCACCAAGATGGAACCTCTGGATGTCAGCCACTGATTGATAGATTCTACCGATGCTGAAGGGGAAGCAAACGGCGCGGTTGGACCGTTCTTTTGGAGCCACGGCAAGGCAATGAACACAACCTACACCTACTTGGCCAAGTTGTACAGTGAATGTTGTAGGCGTGCGGATAGCAATGTCTGTTTCTGTAGCACTGAAGACACACACTTGCTCACGAAGGAAGCAACGCAGGGGACTCAAAAAGTTCTCGTCTTCTGGTAAAGAAAGCACCACTTTTCCATGGAAACGCTTCTCATTAGTAGGCATTGAAGCAACTTGCAAGGCTCTTGCTTGTGCCCGTGGTTTTGGTGCCGGGTGAGGGGCAGCCCTCTTTACCTTGATTGGTTTGCAGTAGTTGTTGATTTCGGAATCATCGTAGACCTTTCCAACGCGCTTCAAGTTAATGAAGACTCCGTCATTACCAATGTCCATCATTCCCAGCTCCATTGCACTCCTGATAAAGTATTGCACCGTCATTCCAGTACTTCTTGTGGTTCCTTGGCTCAACTGATCCAAACGCTGCTTCAGTCCTGGGGGGACATACGGACAGTGCTTGAAGTGGTCCAACTTCATATCGATAACAGCACGATAGATGCGTCTCATGGAAGATGGGAAGCAAGTGGCACGTTTGATACGATTACCCGTGCGACACATGCGGCAGTATACACATCGAAGCCCTACCTGACCTAGCTGAATGGGTCTCTTCCTTCCAGGTGCAGGAGCGTTGATATCAGCTTCTGTTGCAGTAAATACCTCAACGTTGTTGCGTATGATTGCAAGAGTCTCGCTAAGACAGTGTCGATCCTCGGGCATTGACAGAAGCAAGATCAATCCAACAGAATTGTGAGGGTTACCAATCGTCCGGATTGCGCCTCTCATAGCAAGCGTCCTAAGAATACTTTGCTGATCCTTGAGTTGGACCAACATGTTATCGTCGTTGGCATGATTATCTTGACCGTTTCCTCCTTCCATATCTAATCCACGTTCCCATGAGAAGGACTTTCCATACATCAGAGAATTTTCGGGGCCTTCCAGCCCTTCCAAGCTTTGGAACGAGCGATTTGCAGATAATCCATCTTCAAAGCTTCCAGCACGATTTCTGTTGGGCTGCTCATTTGGATAAGGAAAGAGGCTGGCGCTTTGCGAAGGATCGGGGTAAACAGTACGATTGTCGACATATTCGTAAGGTGGGCGTGAAGGACTTGCATGACTGGTGTCTCTCGTTTCCATGGTGAAAGAGCCGGTACGACCTCGCTGGTAATGAGGATGAGAGGGAGCTGGAGGGTACGAGTCATGCGCACTCCTAAGATTGTCTTGCTGACCAGGACCAGCATAATGACTGCTTGTTGGCCGAGGAGGATCAAACATCCCGTGTATTGGACGTGGTGCAAGGTGACTCTGTTTCCTGCTATCCTCTTGCTCCGTTCCTGGCAGAGGGGGCAAAGGAGCAAACCCGCCTTGGAGGGCAGAGTCTCTCATCTTCTTCTGTGGGCTTGCATTGCCCATGTTGAATTGACCAAAACTTCCAATGGTGCTCAATGTTCCTGCAGGCACTTCCCAACTCATACTCTTGGAATTCAGACCAGGTGGCTCGGGGTATTCACCCCAACTAAGACCTTGGGTAATGGATGCGGAGGAAGAATGACGATTTTCATATTCTCCCAAGTTTGCCTGAGATTTATCTTGACGAGCTTCAAATGAATCAGAAGATGACGAGTAGTCACCTGCTGGAATACTTGCCAGCTGACTGCTGCGCACTCCTTCTGCAATCCTTGAACGCTTGTTTTTGTTGTAGTTGAAGTGTCTAGGTGTAGGATCGTCATGGTTTGCAGGCATGGTAGCCTCGGTACAAGCAATATCCAAGGGTCGTTTGGTCAAGTTGACGGAAGACGACGTATCGGCTGAGCTGTGATTCTCTCGGTCTCGGTCTTGTGATGATGCCGCAGCCACTACTTCTTTCACATTGTCGTCACGTGAATCTTCAATCTTTTCAACATTCTCATCTGATGCTTTCGACTCTGCCTTCTCCGCTGTTTCCTTGTTGCTCGTAGGTCGAACTGCAATTGCTGGCTCGACTTCATCCTTATCAACGTCGATAATCTGGCCATCATTAGGACGTATCATCATATTTGACATACCTTGACTTGGCATCGGTCTTCTTGCAACTGGGCGATGGTAAGGTGCAAAAGCTCCATCTCTGGACGGTACAAAATTGGGATGCTGATGCTGATGCTGCTGCTGCTGATGGTGACCACCGTAATGCTGTGGTGGCGGTCCGGGCGGTGGATGTTGATATCTCATACTTCCAGGAGAGTAATGTGATGGCGGCGGCTGCCTATGATAACTTTGATACCGATCAGAAGCTACAGGAGGATAGCGAGATTCTGGCTGCGGTGGTGGCATAGAGCCTTGACGAGCAGAGTATTCGTGCGGATGTTGACCCGGATGGGGTGGCTGACGGAAAGAACTTTGAGGATACTTCTTTGGATGGCCAGTTTGAATGTATGGCGGCTGACCTCCGCCCATGGAAGGATGCCCTCCTCTCCGGGCATCATAGTCTTGAGTCATACTTATTGAGTATGATTAGCAGGAGTATTGGCGGACCATTCGGGCTTACCAATGGTGCAATTCGAGTGCGATCGACAAGAGAGATGGCGTTAGAGATGGTCGGCGGCAATTTCTGGAAAGAAAGCTCTCGCCAAAAACCGACAGCCTTCCGGGCTCAATCGAGAAAGACTACAGGAAAGACGATTGACCCCTTTACAGGGCATGGCTGGTCTTTTTGTCCTGTTCGTGCCTGGCGCGTGCAAGTTCCGATTTTCAGCGTGCCATCGGAAGGATTTTGAAAAGGAATGTTCGGCAGATGTCAAGACATGCGCTCCAAACATACCGATGCATGCAACAATGCCCCCATCTTCCGCTCGGCAGCCTTCAAGACTTCACGACACCACCAGCCTCCTACTCTGTGTCATTGGTAGTATTGCTCCCTCCTCATTTCATTACAACAGCATCATAAAATCTCGACGACGCCAACGCTCACACATCTTATGCATCTACACGACATGATGTCCTCAACAATGACAAAAGAACACTTTCAAAACTGACAGAATATTGCTCTCCAATGCAGTTGATTCGCCAAAACCCAGTGATCAAAAACAACAGCACCTACCCAGCCAGCGAAGACGATTAAAGTCCGCCCTCTTCTTTGCCTACCGTCCATCGACAATTGCGACAGTACTACTCTTCCTAACTACGCTCTTCTCACATCATCATTATGCAGCACAAGCCTTCTCTACCGTAGATCAATCTGGCTTCTCTCAACGTAAACATGAATGGATCAAAAGCTCCGTCGATTACTATTCTACCGTCATGAGAAAGAATAATGAAAAAACTACGAAGATGATGGATTCTGCTTCAGCAGATGGAATGGAGCCCTACGATCCATTGAACGACAAGAACTTTGTTGAGTTGGCAACGAAACATTACTACGCAAGATTTCTCATCAAGAATGGAAAGCTGACTCTTGCAGAGAAGATTTATAGAAGGATCATTAATGAACTTGAGGCGGAAGACTCCGAGGAAGATTGTGATCATGCCAAGTTGGCTGTTAGCACACTCTTGTTGGCTTTGCACATGCAGCGGTATGATGATATCAAGGCAACACGTGCAGTGTTTGTCAACTTTTTTCGTCGTGTAGCATTAACAGAGGAAGATGAAGAAGTGAAGTGCTCTTGCTCTGCCAAAGTGCTCCAGGCATATGCATTATTTGAGATGAAGAACGGTTATTCGGCCAAGTCGTTAGAGATTATTCAAAAGGCTGTCAAGATGGATGAAGAATTGCGACCTGTCTTGGAGTGGAAACAGTTTCGTGATGCAGCTGCTGGACGTGAATATCAGCCGGTGATCAGCTTGCGAAAGCAACGTGTAAAGAAGATGTAAAGAATGCAACGTATTCTGCACATCTGTGTGTAGCCAAAGCGTGTTGTGTGTGATGAAAAAATGTAGTAAATAATCGTAATCTCTCTTGTCATCTACCTACATTTATCATATTACTGTATGCCTTGCCATAGGAGATCCAGGTTTAGGTACAATTTGCTCAGGTGAATGCATTGCTGTGCCAGGACGCATACTCTCAGCTGCCTCTCTGCGCATGGCCTGCACTGACATGGGCCGACCTTCACCGTCATCGTCTGAGGAGGATTCACTCCCATCGTCGTCATCTGATTCATCCTCCTCACTTATCTCCATATTTTGGGTTGTGCTTGCGATGGCTCTCTCAAAAATCTTGTGCGAGGATTTGGGTGACTGAATTGCCATGTATGTACCAGAATGAAGAAGGTTAGTGATGAGAAACGTCTAGACAACGTAAAGGATAATAATGAGACAAACACTATACTCACCAGCATGGAGTTTTGCCTCCTTGATCTCCTTGTTGTGGAGGATTCTTTCTTCAGATAAATGTTAATGATTTGTATCGCCCTTCTTTCTATAGCTTCCATGAGGTTGATAATGTCTCTCTCGGACACTTCTCCGCCTGAAATCATGGTGAGTTTGCGATCAAGTCGATGATTATTTGCTGGAGGAAGAGGAGCACTTCTTGAGGAGGAACTCTGTTGATTCTGATCGAGTTCGTGACACTTGAGCTTGAAGTACAACGCAGTAACTCTCCTTGCAATCGTCTCCACTGTTCGCCTGGCTTGGATAGCTGTTTGGTATAGTTTTTCTCGCTCATCTTGCACATCTCGTAGATTTTCTTGGTGCACTTGAACAGTTGCATTGCGAGTATTCTCTTTCTGTACTAGCTCGTTCTTGAATTTTGCAATGTCCTTCTTGAGCTTGGTACCCTGCTTGATTGTCCTATCACAATCTTGGTTCACTGCCTGAATGTAATTGAACATTGAAAAGCATTCATCTTCATTCTTGACAAATGTACTAATGATATCATCGACAGATTCTAAACCACTAACATCTTGCAGTTCTTTGTACTTCTTCTCAAAACTGCTAATTTTCCTCTCATGATCCTTGAGACTTGCTGTTGCCAACGCGTACTCGTTCTCAAGGCGATCCAACTTTCCCTGGTGATGTTTTATCTCTTTTGACGAGTTGAGTGCTCCAGCTGCAACAGCGCTATTCTTGGATAAGGTGCCATCGGCAAGGTTTAATTTGGACGTGACATCATCTGTAGCTTTGGCAATGGAATCTTCGAGTGCTCTTGCCTGCATAACAATGTAGCTGCTAAGTTCACCGTATTCCTCCTCAAAGATGATCTGTTTCTCATCGTTCTCATCAAGGATCTGATTCCTTTTGACAATGAGTTTCTCTCGCTCATCGGCAGCTGCTGCAGCTCGTTCCATGATTTCCTCCATATCGTCCTTTATTTGGATCAATTCTTTCTCCATACGCTCTCGATTCTTGATATCATTGGCAACCTTGCGTCTGAGCTTATCAATCTTGTCTTTGATGAGGGCGTTCTCGTTCTCAAGCTGATTTCGTCGGACCAATACTTTGCCCAGCCTACTCTCCAAGGTTTTGACAATCTTCTTTTGATTGCTCTCGGCCAATGATGTGGGATTTACTCCGTCTACGCGATGGTAAGCGTCATTTGGAGTAGTTGAGTATTTATTCAAGAGGCAGATTGCCTTTTGCTTGTTTGATTCGCGAATTTCAGCGATCTGAGCATTGACTTCTTTGAGCTTGACCTGAAGCTCGTTTGTTCGTTTCTTTTCCTTGATGAGTTGACGAGTGAAGAGGTCTCCTCGTGCTTGGAGTTTGTCGATTGAGCTCTTGACATTGTTTCTTTCCATTCTGTTTGTTCGGTGGAAGGTGTTTTTCGTTTGTGAAAATTTATTTTTATTTTGAAGAGGAAGAGGTGAAAAAAGGCTCAGTGTATTGTATCGTAGATGAAGCCGACCCCTTTGTTCGGTCGTTCTTGCAGAGCTGCAGTTTACGCCTCCATCCTCTCCTCTCCCTCTAACCTCGACCAAGAACAGCCCACCGTAAACGGGAGACTCCCGTAGTTGGCACAAACTTCCTCCTCACCTTTTTTCACACGCACGATGAAGTCGATGAAACGCTGTATCGTAGCTGCCACTGTTGAATTGTTGAATACAAAGCATCCTTGGCACCAGTCTGTCAAGGAGAGACCTTTGAGCCGCTTTATCCTCCGACAGCAAGCGGCGCCTTTAGTGCCATCGCCAACCAACTCTACTACCATGTCCTTCCATCAGCATATTATAATATTCGCTGTGATAGCGGCCATCCACTTGCAGAGCTGCTACCTGTGCTATGGTTTCACCACTACTCAAACATTCAAATCGCCGTGACGTCTACAAATAGTATTCGATCAATAACAGCGCTGTCGTCAAGTACCACATCGCCGCAACAAACTCCCGAAGTGATAGCCACATCTCCTGCTCTTGGTGGAGATGTTATTCGAATCAATAGCGGTCCAGACGAAGATGATAGTTCTGGCTTCTTGACAGCGTTGGGTGTGCCCACTTATGCTGTTAGATCAGCAACAGCAACTGATGCAAATGCGGATGCAATAAAATCACACGGAACAACGCAATCAAGACGGTTGGGACTGGAGGGCGTACTTCGAAACTCAAATGCATTTCTCCTTGAGAATGCATTATCGCCTAATGTATGTGAAGAAATACTGACTCTGTGTGAAGAAATAGGATTTGGAGAATATAACGCTGGAAAGAATAACCATGGAGCGATGCAAATTGTAATTGGGAAACAGATTGCTGATGCATTGATGAGTGTGATTGGGCCACACGTTGATTTGAAAGGTGTCATGGAGGCAAATACAGAATTACAAGACAAAGATGCAGATGGGGAAACAAATTGCTCTTACTCACTGGCAGGAATCAATCGACGTTTTCGGGTATATAGGTATGCACCTGGTAGCAGTCAAACATTTGCTCCTCACATTGATGCTGGTTTTCCGCCAGGAGGAGTGTCCTTGGATGATGATGGTGAGTCAAGTGGAAAACCATATCTACATTGGGATGCAACTCATCAGTATTCACAATCGGCTGAGATTGTATCAAGACTGACTGTCTTGATTTACCTCAATGAAGATTTCACGGGCGGCCACACCAAGTTTTATGCCCCCGCTTCTGAGAGAGAACGATCATCGAACTGGAATAATGAAGAGACTTCTTACGAAGATAGTGTCATTGCATCTGTTCAACCGCGTGCTGGAAGTGTTCTGGTGTTCCCTCAGGCGGTCTCAGAAGAGGCAGTTGAGCGGGCTAGACAGATTTGGCCATTGCATGAGGGCTCACAAGTGACTTCGGGCAATAGAGCCAAGTATGTCATTCGCACGGACGTATTATTTGAAACAACATTGGAAGATGATATCAACAATATGCCAGAAGCAGAAAGAGTATTGTTTCAGCATGACAGTGCTGTGCGTGAGGTCTTCTTGCCTGAATCACAAATGTATTCACCTTCGTTCCTTCATCACGTCCAGCCTCTATATAACCCGCATATGGGAGTGGAGAATGCAGGACCTTTGCTGTATTCACTAGTGCGATTTACGAAGTCCAGAAAGGTTGTTGAAGTCGGAGCAGGGTATACAACACTGTTTTTGTTGCAAGCTTTGAAAGATAATGAGGATGAGATGAAACGTATAGTCGATCTGGAAAAGGATGGTCGATTGAGATTATTGGATTATCCTTTTGGTATTGCTTCCAAGCTTGAACAATGGGATACTGATCCAACCTCTTCGTTATTATGCATCGATAATTGTGAGCATCAAAAAGAAACCGCAAGTGGGGCAGTTGGGGTAGCTCGAACTCTTGGACTGGACTCCTACCTTGAGTTCCTTCGAGGTGATGCTTTTGATGCCCTTGATACTCATTTTTCCGAAACAGAATCGATAGATCTCTTGTGGTGCGACTTTGGAGTTGGATCTGCTATGAAGGAGTATGCGCGAAGTGTGTGGAAGTATGTGCGCCCTGGAGGATTCCTCTGCTGCCACTCAACACTGACCAACAGGCGAACAAGGGAGTGGCTGGAAAACATCCGGCAACAGGCTGACGAAGAGTATACTGGCATACCAAGCGGTGAATACGTTGAAGTTTCTCTGCTTGAACCTCACAAAAGATATCAAAATTCGATAACGGTGCTGCAGAAGAGAATTCGATATGAAGAGCCGTTATATTCAGAGTACGCTTAATGCTTGAGATAACAATAGCTATTATAATGTTATACAATGATCCCCTCCTTTGCAAGAATTGGTCTTGCTTGTTCCATCAGATCAGGAAAGTTCCTCAACATCTTCTTCAGATCTGGTGGGAGTGGAGACGAAACATCAATATCATCTGTGTAGTCTGTTGCTGGAACTTGTAAGCGTATGAGATGGAGACAGACTCTTTCCTTCATCAGGTTGTACTTCTTCTTCCACAGTCTATTAGTCCTGGACCTTCCGTGTGAGCTGTCGCCAAGAATTGCGTGTCCAAGCGTACCGGATGATAAATGTTGGCGTATCTGATGATACCTACCGGTATGAGGTCTAGCCAGTACGATTGTAATCTTTCTACCTTCATCGGCGTCACCTTCTTTCAGTGGCATTGTTTTGCTTGCAATGAATTGAAAATCGGTTCTGCAATCTTCGATGTACTTGCCATTTTCATCCTGAACTGGATTGTCAAATGTGAACCACCCCTTGTTCAAATAATCGGCGCCGTTCCACATTCCATCGCCGTCACATAGAGCAAGGTATGTCTTTGTTGCGTCCTTGCTCTGCATTGCCTCAATCAATGCTTTTGTAATACTACATGATGCTTTTTCGCTGTTTTCGCTGTTGTTATCTTGTGCGAATGCAAAGAGTAAAGCACCCGAAGCGCCTCTGTCTAAACGATGAATCAAATTAACCCTCTTTCTTGTTTCATCTCGTACTCGCTGCAGCATTGGAGTTGGTTCCTTCCATCTTCTTCTGGGGTCTGATCGTGTATAAGTCCAACTGGAATGATGAGCAACAACCGTCGGCGGTTTGTCGGCCACTACAAAGTTGGCACCCTGTAGGAGTATTTCTGCTTTGCCATCGTCGTTTAGCATTTGGTTCTTCAATTGTACTTCCAACAGCTCTTCTGGTATTGTATATTTTCCTACCTCATACTCTCTATCTGCGTCCAACAGGATGCCTTCTTGTTTCAGCTTGGGCAGTGCGGTCTCTAAGACATCAGGAGCGTAAACGCGTAGCATCTCTAGCATATCATCCATCAACGGACATGACACGTCTAATCCCTCAGGTATTTCATCATTTGGTGGGATTTGCATTCTAGCAAGGTGCAAACAAATACGCTCTCCAGGAAGATTTCTAGTTTCTTTCCAGGCCCGGTTCGTTTTTGAATGACCGTGTGTTGTATCTCCAAGAATTGGATGACTGATGCCGTTGAGATGCCTACGAATTTGGTGCCACCTGCCTTGCATCGGGCGGGCCAAGACGATACTCATTCTTGCCCTATTGATGACGCCATTATCATCACTACTCTCTGGCTGTCCTCCAATAAAATTGAACAACGTTGTTGCATCTTTCTCCACTCCACTTTCATCTTTGATTGGACGAGAGACCTCGAACCATCCTTTCTCCTTGAAATCTTCACCGCGGAGGATTCCTTCGCCTCTTACTAGTGCAACATACGTTTTGATAGAATCTGGTGATTGCAGTGCATCAATCAATGTAGCAGTGGTTGAACTTTTATTGCTGTCCACGCTTTTATCGTCGTCGGCATCGTCTGCATACGTCAATAAAAGACATCCACTTGCACCTCTATCCAACCTATGAATCAGATTCACCTTTCTAACGGGCAGTTGTTGCTCTTGTTCTCCTACCGATCTCGTATCAATATCATGTAGCGCGTCTCTTACACGTTGTAACATTGGTATTTCTGGCTCCTCTCCTCTCTTCAGTTTAGCTCGAGATCCTGTCCATCCACTATGGTGGCAAACTACTGCTGGAGGCTTCCAAGCGACAATGTGGTTTGGACCACGCTGGAGGATTGTCACAGTCCGGTTGTCGATGGGAGCAGAGATGGTTGTGGTGACGTCTTCTGACATTTCTTTTGTGCTGATGTATAGTTGGGTGGTCGGAGCGTGGCGGATGTATCTCGGAGAGCAGTAAGACGAGTGAGATTGGAGTAGCGAACGAACAAATAGTGGCATATAGAATAGAACGGTGAACAATGATAGCAACATCATTTCCAGCTGCTCCGCTTATTAGTAGTGTGGAAAATCGAGCTAGCAACTCTGCAGCGCTGAGATGAAGTTAACTATGATGGGGTCGGCGCCGTGGGCCGTGAATGACGTCAATGGTCATGGTTGAGGTCTTGAGGTAGTAGGATGGCGAGAGTTGAGCGAGGAAGAAAAGATGGTGTCTCAAAAATCCAAAATGCGCGAGTGAAAATCTCAACAGCTTCTCTGGTCACCCCCGCGGGGTCCCTCTGCTTCATCATGACCGAGAGTCGGTGACTTTTGTATCCTACGCAGTTCAGCTCACTTTTTTCAGAATTGATCCATTCATCACAACTAACAACATCTCCACCATGAATGCAGGACGATCGGCCGCCGCTAACACCAACTTTAACAAGTCTCGCATCGCTTTTCAGGTAAGTAGACGCGTAGACACTCGCTTGTGTATCGTTCTTTCTTTTTCACCATCGTCTGTCTCACATGTACATGTATATTGTATCATACACACCATCAGGATGTCTCCAATCGTGTAGAGCAGGATGGAGCTTCCAAGCTCGGAAAGGGAAAGGCGCAGAAGCAGAAGAGGACTGTTCACACCGTGCACTCTGCCGCTGTTGTAGCGAAGAAGAAGACTGCATCACTCCCCAAGACTGTTGTGCACACGAGTTCTGGTGCGGTTGTAAGGAAAGCGGTACATCGTGCCATTCCACGCTCCTCCCAACCAAAACTACCTTCTTCTTCCAAGCAGACTGCTGCAACAAGAGCTCGAGATATCGATGCTCGTGATCAAGACGATCCTTTGATGGCCACCGATTATGTTCAGGACATGTTTCAATACTTCCGTGAGCAGGAAAGTCGTGCCGTTGTTGGCCCTTACCTGGGTGACGATGATGATGCAATCCAGCCAAACATCAGTCAGAGAATGCGTGCCATCCTCGTTGAATGGTTGGTAGACATCCATCACAAGATGAAATGCGATCCTACAGTTTTGTACCTTACCGTGCAGATTCTTGATCGCTTCCTCGCCGCCGACGTCAAGAAGGCATCAAAGAAGAATCTTCAGCTCATTGGAACAAGTGCATTCCTCATTGCAAGCAAGTATGAACAGATCTATCCAGCTCCCATTTGTGATCTAGTCTACGTGTGCGACCGCATTTATACGGAGGATGATGTAAGTATGTATGCTCGCAAGCACTTTGACTCACTCGACGAGAACACTTCTAACATTTGCTTTCTATTGTATTCCTTGCAGATCATTTCAATGGAAACGACCATCCTCAAGGCTTTGAACTACCAGATCAGCCTCCCTACGTCGCATAACTTCCTCTTGCGATTCTTGAATGCAGCACATGCAGATAGAAAGCTCGTGTTCTTGACTCAATATCTTCTCGAGACGAGCTTGCACAGCTACAATTTGGTCATCAAGTACACTCCTAGCCAATTGGCTGCAGCTACAATCCTCATCGGACGGGTTGCCATTGGTCGCAACAATTGGAGTCCTACGCTAGTTAAATACGCTGAGTACAGTGAGGAGGATATTATTCCTATCGCACGCGACTTAATGGAAGAGAACAAGAAGTTGCGGTTTGGCCTTACTGCAGTGAAGAGGAAGTATTCTCGTGACAAGTATCTCAAGGTCGCAAGCGCCGTGCTTCCTTCTGAGCTCTGAGAGGAGATGTGTTGTTGATTTGTGTTATGTGTTAAGTGAAAGTGTTATGTATTTGTGAGATATGTGTAATTACTAAGTCTAAAGTAATGATTGAGCTGCCAATTCAATATGCTTTTCTATAACGGAAGTGCCATGTTTTTCACCTTTCCAAAATCACACTGAATACGATCCAATCGAATCGGTATTGATTCAGGAATACATCTGCGTGTTTCGTCTGCCAATTGATGACAACCTGGTGATTGAAACAGTGGTATGCTGCTAATCTTGCTCTCATTTCCAGATGCAGTATGCATCAAATCTTTGTGCCTTCTTTTCTTTAGTATTATCGGAATCATGTTTCCTTTGACACTTGCGATGCTAACATGCATTATGCCTTCATCGTAATACGCCTTTTGCCCAAAAAGTAACATTGTTGCATCAATTGGAGGTAAAAGTAATCGTTTCGCCCAACGAGAACTTTCGTCCGAGACAGGTATCGACAAAAACGAGCGGGTCTGGTTGTCATTAACGAATATGGTGGCATTGTGTGGTCGCAAATGTATTGTTTTTCCTTTATGCGAATTACAGTGTCCGTGCCTACGCGCAGCAGAGTGTACTGATGCTACACTTGAAGAAATATCTGCTAAAAAGGAATCAACAGATGGTGCCGGTAAATAAATTGGTCGAGATAAGGAGATGTGCAAATGTGTGTTGTTGTTTTGGATGTCTTGCTTGTTTACTGTTTGATTGGAGTTAGGATTTGTTTTCTTTGGGCTCATTGATACATGTGGGACAATTACGCTGCCACTTACATTATCATCAATGTCAACACACACTTCATTAAGTAGTGCTTCCCAATAATGAATAAGTGCTCTAGCCGCTGGCAAGAAACTTCGTGACGCTTGCAAAACATTCGTCTTCAATACTGCTCACACTACTCTCGTCACTACCTCTGTCGCTATCCTCATCGGCAAGAATTTTTACGTCAGTCTCATTATTTAATTCATCATGAGTAGGATCATCAGTATTGCATGAATCGAAGTTTGGAAACGGCAAGTAAATGTGGCCAGCCCAGCGGCCTTCCCAATGTGGATTGCTACGTTCAAAAGGTTGATCGCTTTGTTGACAGTCATTGTCACCACTAGCAATTGTTATGAATTTTGTTGACTTTTGTTTCTTTACTGATGTCGGTGATCGCGGTGAATGGCATGAGCTTCTTTTCTTTGCTGCATTTCCATCAGCCGTACTCGGCGAACTGTCGTCATTATGCCCAAGACAAGGAGAATTGTGTCCATGAAGGGCATTCTGCGCATTACCATCGCGTAGAGAGTCATTAGTTTTGTTAGACAGCTGGGATGAAGAAGATGATGATGATGATGAATCATAGCCTGCAGCGAGGAGTAAATCCATTTTAGTTCAGCAATCCCATCGTCTTTACCTCATAGCTCGCTCTCACGAGATGATAACAACGCGAATGCTGAAGAGATGAAGGCGAGTGCAAGAGCAAAGCGAAAAGAGAAGAGAGAAGACTGCAGGTAGACGGCGGGAGGGGGAGCTGAGAATGAAGAATGAAGTGAAAGACCATGAATCAAAAGCACCAGTAGCAACATCAATCAGGGCGATTGTCGACATCAAGCAGCAGTAATAGTAAAGCTCTTCGTCGCTCCATCAGTTTCAGCATTCTTCTTCTTCGCTGGTGTCGTCGAGTGATAAAACGCAAGAGGCAAATACATAAGTGATGTCTGCGGCTACAGCTCTACCACCGGCTCCATCAAGCTTGCCTCCTCCGCCATCAGCTGGCTCCACATTTGAAGCTCCACCGCTTGCTGTGATACCTGGTGACGATCTAACACGTTACATTCTTCATCATCCTCCGCCTAGTAATAGTCAACAATCAGATGCTCGCAAACACAAGAAGTCTCGATCAAATGCGGGTGATGCAAATCGTAATAGTGAAGATGAAGCAAGGCTCCCTCCTAAACTAGGCACGGGGCTCATTTGCATACAAATGCCTACTAACGACAAGAACAACAATAATATCAACTCTTCAATTCGCATCCAGGCTACAGTTGCTGGAAGATTAGTGTACCGTCAAAACTCTCGCACGTGGTTCGTGGCCAGTAATCCTCGGAGGTATCATTTATCACAATCTCCGGCAGCTACACCAATATCTTCCAACAACATGTCCAAGGTAACATCAAACATGGGAGTAGGTGATAGAGTTATTGGTATAGTTGAAGATCAAAAGGCATCAGCCGATTACTATCGCATCAACATCTTTGGATCTCATTCGGCACTATTACATGTGCTTAGCTTTGAAGGTGCCACGAAACGAAATAGGCCACAGCTTGAACCTGGAAGTCTTGTCTACTGTCGTGTGATAAAAGGTTTTGCTGGAGGAAGGATGGATCCAGAGTTATCTTGCAAAGTTGGTAGTGGGAGTGGGAACAACTCTAGCAGTTCAAAGGGCAAGTCTGTATACAACGATGAAGAAGAGGATGATGGAGGAGCTTCTGGAAAGGATTGGATGACAAATGAAGGTACATATGGTCCTCTCAATGGTGGGACATCCTTCCGAGTTTCTATTGGTTTGGCTCGGGAATTGTTGCTACCTGAGAATGCGGTGCTGTCGGCATTAGACAAGAGTGGGATCCCTTTCGAAATAGCCATTGGAGTGAATGGGATGGTTTGGGTGAACAGTCCTGACCCTGAGATTACCATTATGATATTAAATGCAATCAAGAACAGTGAAGTCATGCCGGAGGATAAGGTTCGAGGGATGGTCAAGGTGATGGTCAAGAATGTGAAGAAGGAATTGATGGACGAGTAAGTAGTGATGCGTGAGATTAGATCAAAAAATCTCTTGCAACAGTAAGCGTAACAGTATTTTTTTATTAAGACGTCATTGAATACATAGTTTCTGCCTTAGATACACAGCTCATCCACACACAAAAGATACAACGTTACCTTTTCACTACCACAAATAATAATAACCAACGATTTCGCAACAATAACAACCGCACAACCTCCCCTCTGGACATCACAATTAAGTTGATTTTGTGCAGATGTATGACGAATCATTCAGAGAGATTGTAGAAATCCCCACTCCCCTTTGTCCCTATCATTCCTCCTAGACTCTTTACCAAATTAAATTCTAATTCCGTGCCAATTGCACAAGATGTGCGTATGTTGCCATATTCCTACTCTCCACAAAATTAACTAGCCACACAACATCCTCCACCTCCATCATTACCCCCTGCCCCCTTGACACTATTATGATAAATATTCCTCGCCTCTAATCCAGCATCTGCCTTCATGAATCCATCGGAGCTTCCCTTTAGCTCAACATAATCAGCAATTTTCTTAAAGGCGTCATCGGGTGTTGTGGTGGTCTTTTTGACTCCCTCGAGGACTTGCTTGAGCTGGGAAATTTGGCTGTTGAGTGCATCTAGCTCGGATAGTTCGCCGTATTCGCTCATGATTTATTATATTATTATTGAGAGAGTATTAAAAGCACTTCTACTCAATCTAATCTACTGCAGCTAAAGTTTGTTTTACCAACAAAAAAGTGGCCGTGACAGTGGCGTGGACGAAGGAAGTAGTATCCCGAGCGATAAGTTAGTGTCTCTGATTCAAGTCCTTACCTACCTTGCCCACTTTGGCATCTGCATAATCATTGCTAAGAATAACATGTAGAGGTAGTTTCAGTTGGAAAATGAAAGTGGGGTAACACTTCTTCTCATGTAGCCTCATCAACTCAAATCAAAATCAAATTGCTAGCCACCGCATCGCACTAGATAACCACCACGAACCACGAAGCGGAAGGCACCACTCATACCAACTCCTGGTATTAAGACTGCGGAGTAGACAATATTTGCCATGTCATCTGGAGAAATCAGGCGGCGGAAAAATGCCACCAATCGGCAGACTGCAGCAAATTCAATGAGCGGCAAAGCCTCACCGCTGACACAAACGAAACGATCCGATAATACTGATGAAACAAATCCTAGACAATCCGGCAAGAAATCTCTAAAGAGGAGAGAATACGATGAATATGCTTGGTTCGCTGTCTTTTTGTTCGCAGCATCCTACTTCGTCATAACGAGAAGAGGTGGAGGTATTCACCACAGTCGAGGGGGATTGCTCTCCAGTTTTTCCAAACCATATCAAATTAGTGCGTCATCGGTATCTGTCATGGGCAATCAAGAAGAAATGATTAGATCCATCTTTTACATTGCCAAAAATCAAAAGGACTCAACAAAATCATCATCACTGGAATTGGCACACAATCACCAACTGGAAGTTGTATTATCATCTCCACCTGATCTTTACTGCACCGAAGAGACGACAGATAAATGCAATACTAATGACAATCAAGAAGAATGCAAGAAGCAAATCATTAATGAGCAACCAATGACATTTCTATCCTATCTCATCTCAACTACATGGGTCCATGATGAAGAACTCGGAAGAGGATTTCTCTTACTTGCCGATGGTGGACGATCTGGACGAATTTGGAGATGGGAGGTTGGTGGAGGACCGATTACCATTGGACGAAGTTTGCATATGGAGAGTAGTGGTTGTAGAAGTGGATTGTGGGTCGATGGTGACGATACAAAAATGAGGAATGGCACATGTCCAGAAAACATATTTAGTGGCTCGGTATCATCATCATCATCGTGCTCCAAAACTGCGTCGGAACAAAAGACGTCTTCGCCTCCTTTGCTTGGGAGTGCATCACTTGCAGTCGAACTTACTCGAGATGCTGAGCGGTCGTCGATTGGAAAGAATATTATCGTGGCAGAATGGGGTGAGAAGCGGATTGTTCGTGTTGAGGGAGAGACAGGAGCACGAACGCCGCTTGTAGTGTTGGTCCCTCCACCGGCACATGATGAAAAGATTGAGATGGAGAGCCAAGGGCAAGAAGAAGAAGAAGAGGCATCACATGAGTCTGAAGAAGTGTCAGTGCCGGAATGGGTGCGAGTACAGCGACCAAACCATCTAACTTATACACCTTTTGGAGACCTGCTATTTTCGGACAATCGCGACAATGTCGGCATAGTGTATCGGTTGAAAGAGGCAGTTCATGTGCAACCAATATCAGCAGAGCAAAGTCGTGATGCACATGGCTGGGAGAGATCTAAAATGGAAGATCAGGCTGATCAGAACAATGTTGATATCTTGTTTCAAACTGATGGAGTTATTGAGGGGCTGGCGTTGGGATCCGACTATTCAATGCTATACATTTTAGTTGCTTCTCCTGTCGGCAAAACTGTCTATCGATTACCTTTGGACTCAGATGATGATGAAGATGATGGTAGCGGAGATGCGACAAGCAACGAACCAAATGAAGGCGAGAAAGATAGTGCATCTGTCTTTTACAGTATGCATTTTGAAGATTGCGAGGAGGATCACATCGACTACAACGGTAATGTGTCGTTATCGGTTGGTTCGAAGCTTTCAGTGGATGCACAGGGGACTTTGTATATGATTACTTGTCCATCCACGGTGACGCTTTTATCTAGAGAGCAAGGAAGGGTGATCGGTACTTTGACATCACAAGGGTCTAAATCTTTTACGAGCATTGGCTTTGGTGAGGATGGCTACCTTTACCTCACATCTCCGAATGAATTACGTCGTGTAAAGACTCGCATTGGAGGCATGGCAGTTCCCACGAATTTAGTAGTGCCTCAACCCTCAAAGTTAGCTACGACTGGTGGAGATGAGCAGAGACGTCAAAAGCGTGACAAGAACTAGAGTAAAGTAAGAAGATAAAAATTACAACTGATTGTTAACCACGTGGAAAAGATGCAAAATCATCATGCAAGTCCAAGATCCTTTAAGCGCTTGCGATTTCTCTCCATTTTGGCCAGTCTCATTCGCTCGTATTCACTCAAGGGGTGTTCTGGTGATGGCGAGCGAGTTCTTTCCTTTTTGGTTTGGTTCGTCCTCTTCCTCTTTTTTGCTGCCTTTTGATTTGGTTGTTTTTGTTGTGGTTGTGGTGCAGGTTGGCCTGATTCCCGTCTCTTTCGTCTTTCATGTCGTGACAGATCTTTGAACTCTACTTCTTCCTTTCCTTCGTCGACGTTCTCAGCGGCATCATCATCATCATCCACTTCGCTCTCTTCTGAGGAATTGACGGAATGCTCACATCATCCAACTCAACTTCATCGGCATTTTTATGTTGGTTACCATAGAATTTCTTTCCCCGTCTCTGATTTTTTGCTATGATTTTCTTCACTTCCTTCTTCGATGAAACAGTGACTTTGACGGATGTAAAGCCAGGCGTGACGAGTTCTCGTGTAGGAACTTTGACCGATGCGCTTGTATCAGCTGCTACAGACTCCGTCTCTCCGCTTGGTTTGTCTTCTGCTGGTTCTTTTTTGGCGACATTGAGCACAAGCTTTCCAGCTTTTATTTCCTTCTTCATATCCTTGAACCGATTGTGTGTTTTATCAACAATTACATTGCGTGAAAGGGGCTTCAACTTTTCATCTAGGAATTTTCCTCCCCTTTTCTCGATAATAGATATAGTTTCTTCGACTATATCGTTCATATATTCAGGCCTTGGTTGCACTGCACCAAAAGACTTGCGTTGTTCCTCTAACTTGTTCATGTCCCGATGATAGCTTTGCGCGTATCCATCCAATAGAGTCCTCCATTTTGCGTTACCTGGGTACATGTGATTGCGAGCCCCTTTTGCAAACACCACGTCGTTTTCACCATACATGCCTGTATGGAGGCGAAGCTTGGGCTTGGCAATCTGTCTGAATCGACTATTCGTCTTTTCTACTGCCGCTTTGCCATCCATTGCACCGCCGCTTGCTTTGCGGAATAATCCTCCCCTTTGCACAACTATTTTGACAATTTCTTTGCATATTTGTTTTCTTTTGGGGTCATCACAATCTAGTTCTGACCACTCATCGAAACGTTCTTCGCATAGGGCGTAATAATTGAGATTACCGGGATGTGATGTTTGCTGTGCAGCTGCTCCTTTCAGATAGAGTACGTCATGACTATTATCGCGACATGTTCTTCTTTGCGGGCCTCCCGCGTTGCTGCTTCTTCGTTGAGTCGTCATCGAGTGGCGGCTGTTCGCCCTCTGTCGGCTTTGCTGTTACTTTGTCGTCCATGTGTGAGATTATTTTTGCTTGCCATTGCTAACTAAGTATTGTATGCCATTTTCATTTTTGATTTTGATGGCGATGGCAAAAATGCGCCAAATTTGGCGAGAATTCGAGTACTAATTCCGTTTCGTAGAGGAAAACTTATTGGTACTTTTTCCGGTACCATTGAATTATCGGTATTAATTATTCGAATGTTTAAAACTCTAATTTAGTAGTTCGCGAACTCCCTCCAAAATCCAACGATATTTTGAGCGATGAAACCCCGCCATGCCAAGATGGCCGGTTTCCAACCGCCTCGCTCATCTCTTTTTCAGTTGGTCTCTCCTCGCTGACTTCATCATAACACAATCAAGACTTCTTGTTCACCGTTGCTACTTATTAGTGCATTCCATTGTTTCGTCGTCATCGCAACTCCCGTCAGTGTTACAGAGACAATTCCACTTCGTTCATCAAATTCGAAAAGCATCTTCCACCTCGCTTTCATTCGCCATTATGTTCCATCGTACAAGTGCAAATCAAACTAATGCTCAAGGCACTCGTCGCACCCGTGGTGCTCTAAGGGTGAGTAAATAAGACGCTTTGTTCGTTCTAATTCTTTTCTTGGACGAATGTTTTGTTTGTCGACTGTGTTGGTTGGTTGTTTGGTTGGTTTACATCCTTTCTGCTCTGTTCTAACATTCTTCATCGCTCTTCTTCTTCTTCAATTCCAGGATGTCTCAAATCAGCGTAACGATGACAATGGCGTCAAAAACGGCAAGCCGAATCCCTATAAGAGAGGAACACCAACAACAACAACTCGTCATCTGTTCCTCCTTCACGATCTGGCGATAACGTCGGAAGTGTTCAACGTGATGACGTTTCAACGACCAGCAACAACAATACCAGCAGCATCCCACTTGTATCACAGGGATCGATTCCATCTTCTGGCAGTTTCATGCCTGCTGATAATTCTGCTTTGAGTGGGTATCAATACAGTGGACCAGCGGACGACATTGATGAACGCGATACGGATGATCCGTTATGTGTTACCAGTTATGTGCAGGATATGTATGAGCACTTCCGAACAAAAGAGGGCTCCACTTCGGTTCGTCCTGTATACATGGAGGATCAGCAATACATCAACGAGCGAATGCGTTCCATATTGGTTGATTGGTTGGTGGAAGTCCATTTGAAGTTTAAGCTCGTTCCGGAAACGCTCTACCTGACAGTCAATATCATAGATCGGTATTTGGCCAAGACGGAAGTGACAAGGCCTAAGTTGCAACTTGTTGGGGTGACGGCCTTGTTGATTGCATCAAAGTACGAAGAAATCTATCCACCGGAACTCCGTGACCTTGTTTATATTTGTGACAGGGCATACTCCAAAAATGAGGTGAGAATCGTTCATGTTCATCGATACTTTGTCTGCTTTTCTTGATGCTTCATGTACTAACTCACTCGTCACTTTCTTCCTTTTCCTTGCCTCGATAGATCCTTGAAATGGAAGAAGTTGTTCTAAAGAAGCTACAATACCAAATCACTATCCCAAGTGCTCACGCATTCCTCGTGAGATACTTGAAGGCAGCTCACGCTGACAAGAAGATTGTTCAGCTGTCATGCTACATCCTAGACGGTACCCTGCAAAGCTACAATATGCTTCACTACCTCCCAAGTCAGCTTGCTGCGGCCTCAATCTGCATTGCTAGAAGAACTGTGGGTAGGAACTCTTGGAGTCCTACACTGCTCAAGTATGCACAATACTGTGAAGAGGACATCAAGCCGGTAGCACGTGCCGTTCTAGCTGAGAAAGCTTCAGCGAGCACAGAGTTGCGTGCGGTGAATAAGAAGTACACAAGTAGTAGATATGGCGGAGTTGCCAACCTACCATTGCCAACTGACTTTTAGTTGGAAGAATTCATAAATAGAGATGATTGAAGATGTGCGATTGTACTTTGGAAGTGCAGTTGTCACGTTGTTCGTGCGAGGGTGTTAACGACTTGTGACTTGAATGTATTGGATACATTGAAGAATATGATTGAAACCGAGCGCACACCCACTTCTTTGTCTATTTGGAACTAACATGGGCGATTGGTGTTAGTTTCCGACGAGAAGAACCAAATAATTCATGCTAAATTAAAGCCTCCTAGATTAGGATGATGAAACTGACTTTATAGAATCCTATCAACATTGTACACTTTACAGAAATCCTATCAACCTTCATCATCTTATCAAAACAAGACGAAGACTACATTCCAGCAAGAGACTCGCGAGGCTAATGATCCAATTTGATGCATGACATGAAGCAAACGGGCAAATAGTATTTGTTGGTATAGCTATGGGCGCAACTAGTTTGGGAGTAACACTAAAGATCTGCACTCTGTGCAATCTTTCGTGCACCCTGAGCAGTCTTTCGTCCTTTCTTCCATATCGTATGCTTTTGCAAATGAAGGCATGCAGCTCACGCGCTTGAAGAGAGCATCAAGGTCAGGAAATTGTTCCAACAGGTCGAGAGACTTGGCATTATTCAGTGGTTTAGCAATCAAAAAATCGATAGACGAAATGGCATTTCCCATGAAGAAGGGTTGTCCTCCCAAAAAGCCAGTGAGAGTAGGTGCTAACAATGTAAGCCATTTTTCCTTAGCGCTTGAAATGTACCCTTGGTCTTGCTCATGTTCAGGCTTCAGTGTTTGTAGGAATAGTGATGCCAGAAATGGATACACGGTCGCAATGATATATTGCTGCAAGTGTAGAAAATTGGCACGTTCCAATGGCGTCGCGGTACCTTGTTTAGGATGAAACTTATGCTGCGTATCATATGTTTCTAACAGATATGTGAGAACAGCACCAGATTCCCATATCGCTATGCCATTATCCTCGTCGGTGAATGCAGGAGAAGACCCCATTGGATTACGTGCGAGGTGTGCGGGTGATTTTAACTCTGCAAATGTAAGAGTTTCAATGTTTACATCCTTGACTCCAAGTTCTAACAAAATTTGAACGATTGGTGATGAAATTGTTCTAGGCACATGATAAAGAGTTGGTGCCATGGTGCTTTGAGCCCGGTACTTATGATATCTCTCGTGACAAAAATTGTTGTCGTCGAAAAGAGGAAATAATCTTCGCTGGTGGCAGCTTGCCCTAAGTAAGTAAGAGCTTGATGTGGACATTGCATTATGAAACTTAGCTGACTTCATTGATTTTTGATTCTGCAGACTTTCCATTATTGATCACTTCGATTCGTCAAGATGAGAATAATCAAGACTAAACAGACAAACATGAACCTATTTAGTATAAAGCCTTCGCCAAGAATGAACCCAAGTAAAATAAGACCCCACGCAAACCAACTTTGTGACAGCTTGAGTAGTGGAATATAACCTTCTATACTATCGTAACCAACTATAATGGGCCACTAAAAGCTGTTGATTGCTTCATTCGCAACGTTAGATACGATATGGTGCTAGAGTGATGCTTGCAGCCAGCCCAATTTGGAACTCATCAGGTCACCTACGACGCTGTAGCGACGCCGATACGACCAAACAATGCTTGAGCCGTGCAAAAGATGCTTCTATACCATCATGGCCAACTATAATGGGTCACTAAAAGCTGTTGATTGTCATATTCACAGCGTGAGATACGATATGGTGCTAGAGAGTAGAGCGGCAGCTGGCGGCCATCTCAGATGCCTCATCAGGCCACCTACGACGCGTAGCGACGCCGATACGACCAAACAATGCTTGAGCCGTGCAAAAGATGCTTCTATACCAACATGGCCAACTATAATGGGTCACTAAAAGCTGTTGATTGTCATATTCACAGCGTGAGATACGATATGGTGCTAGAGAGTAGAGCTGGCAGCTGCGGCCATCTCAGATGCCTCATCAGGTCGCCTACGACGCTGTAGCGACGCCGATACAACCAAACAATGCTTGAGCCGTGCAAAAGATGCTTCTATACCAACATGGCCAACTATAATGGGTCACTAAAAGCTGTTGATTGTCATATTCACAGCGTGAGATACGATATGGTGCTAGAGAGTAGAGCTGGCGGCCATCTCAGATGCCTCATCAGGCCACCTACGACGCGTAGCGACGCCGATACGACCAAGCAATGCTTGAGCCGTGCAAAAGATGCTTCTATACCAACATGGCCAACTATAATGGGTCACTAAAAGCTGTTGATTGTCATATTCACAGCGTGAGATACGATATGGTGCTAGAGAGTAGAGCTGGCAGCTGGCGGCCATCTCAGATGCCTCATCAGGTCGCCTACGACGCGTAGCGACGCCGATACGACCAAACAATGCTTGAGCCGTGCAAAAGATGCTTCTATACTATCATGGCCAACTATAATGGGTCACTAAAAGCTGTTGATTGTCATATTCACAGCGTGAGATACGATATGGTGCTAGAGAGTAGAGCTGGCAGCTGGCGGCCATCTCAGATGCCTCATCAGGCCACCTACGACGCTGTAGCGACGCCGATACAACCAAACAATGCTTGAGCCGTGCAAAAGATGCTTCTATACCAACATGGCCAACTATAATGGGTCACTAAAAGCTGTTGATTGTCATATTCACAGCGTGAGATACGATATGGTGCTAGAGAGTAGAGCTGGCAGCTGGCGGCCATCTCAGATGCCTCATCAGGCCACCTACGACGCTGTAGCGACGCCGATACGACCAAACAATGCTTGAGCCGTGCAAAAGATGCTTCTATACCAACATGGCCAACTATAATGGGTCACTAAAAGCTGTTGATTGTCATATTCACAGCGTGAGATACGATATGGTGCTAGAGAGTAGAGCTGCAGCTGGCGGCCATCTCAGATGCCTCATCAGGCCACCTACGACGCGTAGCGACGCCGATACGACCAAACAATGCTTGAGCCGTGCAAAAGATGCTTCTATACCATCATGGCCAACTATAATGGGTCACTAAAAGCTGTTGATTGTCATATTCACAGCGTGAGATACGATATGGTGCTAGAGAGTAGAGCTGGCAGCTGGCGGCCATCTCAGATGCCTCATCAGGCCACCTACGACGCGTAGCGACGCCGATACGACCAAGCAATGCTTGAGCCGTGCAAAAGATGCTTCTATACCAACATGGCCAACTATAATGGGTCACTAAAAGCTGTTGATTGTCATATTCACAGCGTGAGATACGATATGGTGCTAGAGAGTAGAGCTGGCAGCTGGCGGCCATCTCAGATGCCTCATCAGGTCACCTACGACGCTGTAGCGACGCCGATACAACCAAACAATGCTTGAGCCGTGCAAAAGATGCTTCTATACCAACATGGCCAACTATAATGGGTCACTAAAAGCTGTTGATTGTCATATTCACAGCGTGAGATACGATATGGTGCTAGAGAGTAGAGCTGGCAGCTGGCGGCCATCTCAGATGCCTCATCAGGCCGCCTACGACGCGTAGCGACGCCGATACGACCAAACAATGCTTGAGCCGTGCAAAAGATGCTTCTATACCAACATGGCCAACTATAATGGGTCACTAAAAGCTGTTGATTGTCATATTCACAGCGTGAGATACGATATGGTGCTAGAGAGTAGAGCTGGCAGCTGGCGGCCATCTCAGATGCCTCATCAGGCCGCCTACGACGCGTAGCGACGCCGATACGACCAAACAATGCTTGAGCCGTGCAAAAGATGCTTCTATACCAACATGGCCAACTATAATGGGTCACTAAAAGCTGTTGATTGTCATATTCACAGCGTGAGATACGATATGGTGCTAGAGAGTAGAGCTGGCAGCTGGCGGCCATCTCAGATGCCTCATCAGGTCGCCTACGACGCTGTAGCGACGCCGATACGACCAAACAATGCTTGAGCCGTGCAAAAGATGCTTCTATACTATCATGGCCAACTATAATGGGTCACTAAAAGCTGTTGATTGTCATATTCACAGCGTGAGATACGATATGGTGCTAGAGAGTAGAGCTGGCAGCTGGCGGCCATCTCAGATGCCTCATCAGGTCGCCTACGACGCTGTAGCGACGCCGATACGACCAAACAATGCTTGAGCCGTGCAAAAGATGCTTCTATACCAACATGGCCAACTATAATGGGTCACTAAAAGCTGTTGATTGTCATATTCACAGCGTGAGATACGATATGGTGCTAGAGAGTAGAGCTGGCAGCTGGCGGCCATCTCAGATGCCTCATCAGGCCGCCTACGACGCGTAGCGACGCCGATACGACCAAACAATGCTTGAGCCGTGCAAAAGATGCTTCTATACCAACATGGCCAACTATAATGGGTCACTAAAAGCTGTTGATTGTCATATTCACAGCGTGAGATACGATATGGTGCTAGAGAGTAGAGCTGGCAGCTGGCGGCCATCTCAGATGCCTCATCAGGTCGCCTACGACGCGTAGCGACGCCGATACGACCAAACAATGCTTGAGCCGTGCAAAAGATGCTTCTATACCATCATGGCCAACTATAATGGGTCACTAAAAGCTGTTGATTGTCATATTCACAGCGTGAGATACGATATGGTGCTAGAGAGTAGAGCTGGCAGCTGGCGGCCATCTCAGATGCCTCATCAGGCCACCTACGACGCGTAGCGACGCCGATACGACCAAACAATGCTTGAGCCGTGCAAAAGATGCTTCTATACCAACATGGCCAACTATAATGGGTCACTAAAAGCTGTTGATTGTCATATTCACAGCGTGAGATACGATATGGTGCTAGAGAGTAGAGCTGGCAGCTGGCGGCCATCTCAGATGCCTCATCAGGTCACCTACGACGCTGTAGCGACGCCGATACGACCAAACAATGCTTGAGCCGTGCAAAAGATGCTTCTATACCAACATGGCCAACTATAATGGGTCACTAAAAGCTGTTGATTGTCATATTCACAGCGTGAGATACGATATGGTGCTAGAGAGTAGAGCTGGCAGCTGGCGGCCATCTCAGATGCCTCATCAGGTCACCTACGACGCGTAGCGACGCCGATACGACCAAACAATGCTTGAGCCGTGCAAAAGATGCTTCTATACCAACATGGCCAACTATAATGGGTCACTAAAAGCTGTTGATTGTCATATTCACAGCGTGAGATACGATATGGTGCTAGAGAGTAGAGCTGGCAGCTGGCGGCCATCTCAGATGCCTCATCAGGCCACCTACGACGCTGTAGCGACGCCGATACGACCAAACAATGCTTGAGCCGTGCAAAAGATGCTTCTATACTATCATGGCCAACTATAATGGGTCACTAAAAGCTGTTGATTGTCATATTCACAGCGTGAGATACGATATGGTGCTAGAGAGTAGAGCTGGCAGCTGGCGGCCATCTCAGATGCCTCATCAGGTCGCCTACGACGCTGTAGCGACGCCGATACGACCAAACAATGCTTGAGCCGTGCAAAAGATGCTTCTATACTATCATGGCCAACTATAATGGGTCACTAAAAGCTGTTGATTGTCATATTCACAGCGTGAGATACGATATGGTGCTAGAGAGTAGAGCTGGCAGCTGGCGGCCATCTCAGATGCCTCATCAGGTCGCCTACGACGCTGTAGCGACGCCGATACGACCAAACAATGCTTGAGCCGTGCAAAAGATGCTTCTATACTATCATGGCCAACTATAATGGGTCACTAAAAGCTGTTGATTGTCATATTCACAGCGTGAGATACGATATGGTGCTAGAGAGTAGAGCTGGCAGCTGGCGGCCATCTCAGATGCCTCATCAGGTCGCCTACGACGCGTAGCGACGCCGATACGACCAAACAATGCTTGAGCCGTGCAAAAGATGCTTCTATACCAACATGGCCAACTATAATGGGTCACTAAAAGCTGTTGATTGTCATATTCACAGCGTGAGATACGATATGGTGCTAGAGAGTAGAGCTGGCAGCTGGCGGCCATCTCAGATGCCTCATCAGGCCACCTACGACGCGTAGCGACGCCGATACGACCAAACAATGCTTGAGCCGTGCAAAAGATGCTTCTATACCAACATGGCCAACTATAATGGGTCACTAAAAGCTGTTGATTGTCATATTCACAGCGTGAGATACGATATGGTGCTAGAGAGTAGAGCTGGCAGCTGGCGGCCATCTCAGATGCCTCATCAGGTCCCTACGACGCGTAGCGACGCCGATACGACCAAACAATGCTTGAGCCGTGCAAAAGATGCTTCTATACTATCATGGCCAACTATAATGGGTCACTAAAAGCTGTTGATTGTCATATTCACAGCGTGAGATACGATATGGTGCTAGAGAGTAGAGCTGGCAGCTGGCGGCCATCTCAGATGCCTCATCAGGCCGCCTACGACGCGTAGCGACGCCGATACGACCAAACAATGCTTGAGCCGTGCAAAAGATGCTTCTATACCAACATGGCCAACTATAATGGGTCACTAAAAGCTGTTGATTGTCATATTCACAGCGTGAGATACGATATGGTGCTAGAGAGTAGAGCTGGCAGCTGGCGGCCATCTCAGATGCCTCATCAGGTCGCCTACGACGCTGTAGCGACGCCGATACGACCAAACAATGCTTGAGCCGTGCAAAAGATGCTTCTATACCAACATGGCCAACTATAATGGGTCACTAAAAGCTGTTGATTGTCATATTCACAGCGTGAGATACGATATGGTGCTAGAGAGTAGAGCTGGCAGCTGGCGGCCATCTCAGATGCCTCATCAGGTCCCTACGACGCGTAGCGACGCCGATACGACCAAACAATGCTTGAGCCGTGCAAAAGATGCTTCTATACTATCATGGCCAACTATAATGGGTCACTAAAAGCTGTTGATTGTCATATTCACAGCGTGAGATACGATATGGTGCTAGAGAGTAGAGCTGGCAGCTGGCGGCCATCTCAGATGCCTCATCAGGCCGCCTACGACGCGTAGCGACGCCGATACGACCAAACAATGCTTGAGCCGTGCAAAAGATGCTTCTATACCAACATGGCCAACTATAATGGGTCACTAAAAGCTGTTGATTGTCATATTCACAGCGTGAGATACGATATGGTGCTAGAGAGTAGAGCTGGCAGCTGGCGGC